>JANHFM010008789.1:204286-223379 GCA_032468115.1 Grayia smithii
TGTGAGCCGCCCCGAGTCCTTCGGGAGAAGGGCGGCATATAAATGCAAATAATAAATAAATAAATAAATAAATAAATAAATAAATAAATAAATAAATAAATAATGATTTTTAGTAAGTAAAAATGATTTGGTTAGTTAGTAATGATTTGGTTTTTAGTAAGTCAGTCAAAGGTAATGCTATTTGTGCAAATGTTAGGATGAACTGTCTATAAAAATTAGCAAATCCCAGGAAGCTTTGCAACTGTTTTTACATCTTAGGAGCCTGCCACTCAAGTACTGCTGCTACCTTCTTCGGGTCCATTTTCACCCCTTTCTCTGATATTCAATACCCCAAGTAGTCTAGCTCTGTCTTATGAAATTCGCATTTTGATAATTTGATGAATAGTTTAGCAGCTACTAGTTTTTCTAGAACTTGGCGCACCAGTCGAGTATATTCTGCCATTATTTTGCTCTATATTAAGATATCATCGAGGTATACAGGGGTTCATGTAAGACCTCATAAGTTGCATAAAGACGGCTGGGGCTCCATGCCAGGAGTACGCCTTCAGCCATAATCAGCAAGAAGAAATATCAGCGCCAACTTCCTCTTGACTTACTAAGTCTTGGCTGTGCGCCAGAAAAAGAACAAGATCACTGTTTAATTCAATTGAAACAAACTAAGCTTTAAGGGCAGGAACATCTTAAAAAATGAGTCCTCAGGAAACAGCCAAGTCCGCTGCCCCTTTGCCTGCCTCCTCACCTCCCTCCCCGCCGTGGCGACATACCAGGGAGCAGCAGCGCTGAGAAAAGGGAGCCGCGACCAACGTCTGCGTGTGCTGTGAGGGAAAGCGGGGAACTACCGAAGACTGTGCCACTTTGGAGAAAGGCATCCAGTGAGGGTCACCACAACATGAACTGCATTAGGAAGGTTGAGAACCACTGTCTTATAAGGTTAAAATGTGTGGAACTATAAAAATGCCTCTGAAGTTTCTATAATATACAAAATAGCTCTGCCTGGAAATTTGCTGTTATTGTCTTATCTGCCTTGCATTTTTATTGCACTAAAGCAAAAAACAGAAGATACAGATATATTGTGCTAGTAATGCTTGTTTGTTTTAATTAATTTTTTGGTTACACTTTAGTTTTTAAATTAAATTCCAATTTTGGGATGGGGTATGTTTATGAAGATAAATGCTCCATAGAGTGACTTATAAAATAAGAAATTTTAATTCAGGTAAATATTTTATATCCATAGATGTTAGAGGCAGAAATCCAAAACTAAAAACTTAATGATAATTTTGATATTATAGCTTCTGATAAAATTCACACATGAGTGAAAGAGAAGATTTTTTTCATATAAATCTATTAATCAACACACATTTTTGGCTACTTGGGAGAAATTGCTGCAGGGACACTGAAAAAAACATTTGAGTAATTCTTGCTGAGATATAGTCACTTCTTAGTCTAGTATGGGAAACATTGCCCTAATTCTAAAGAGCTTTATTTATCCATGATTGCACTGGCATAGTCAAATATATTATGATTTTATGTCAGTTTTGACTATTAGTGACTACTTAGATTTTCTATACAACGATCTATTCCAAACTGGTCTTTCAGGTCTTTTCATAGTACACTCATTGCCATTGTAACTGTGTCCATACTGCTACTTCTGCTCTTTCCTTCCATTATTTCCCAACATTAATGATTTCCCCAGAATTTTATAATCTTCATATCCAAAATATGATAATTTGAGCTTGGCGATTTCTTTCTCAAATAAGAACTCTGAGTTGATTTCTTTGATCCATTGGTTTCTTTTCATAGATAGCTATGCATGGTATTCTCAGGAGTCTTCTCCAATACCAAAGTTTTAAAATGTCAACATTCTTTCTTTACTGCTTCATATTTCCAACTTTCACTTTCATGGAGTGTCATGGGAAAAACATTGGCAGTACCAACTTGATTTTTATTGGTATTTTACTTCATATCTACTCTACCAAGTGCAAATCTGTGGCATATTTCTTAGTTGCTGTTTCCATTACGGTTGACAAATCAAAGTAGCCAGAAGCTATTCATACCTTCACAGTATCTTCATTGTCAATTCAAAGGCTAGTTGCTATACTCATTATCATTGGTTGGGTCTTCGTTATATATTCTAACTCCTATTTTTCACTGTACCCTTTGATTTTCATTACTAGAATTTACAGATAATTTACATTTTCTGCTGTTAAAGTAGTGTCATCAATATAGCACAAGTTATTGATGTTATTTCCTACAATTTCAAAATGAAACTTGTCTCCTTCCAGTACAGCATTCCTCATTATTCAACATATAGGAAATATCTTTTGAAGCTACTATCTACAACCAAAAGACATTTCAGACCTAAAGCAAAAGCAAACAGATTCAAAGAAACATTATAAATGTATATTTTGTAGTAGATACAAAGCTAAAAATAAAGAATGCTTTTCAGGTTTTTTTTAAAAAGGGACAAAATTACCAAATTGTTTGAATACCTGTTGTGTTACCTCTGAAGCAAAATATATTCATATGGTTAATAAATATGAATATCAAAGAAAGAATGGAAATTCATCAAAACCTACTTCAATCTAAAATAGTTTTTAATGTGAAGAATGATAATTTCAGTGCTTCCCCGGCATTTCTTTTCAAGAATAAGATGCACATAGTTTAATAAAAAAATTAAGTCAGATCATTTGTCATAAGGTATATTTTTAAAAATGAATCAAAACATGTTAGATCTGAGGACCTCCTCTGGATTTCAAGTATGCAATGAGTATTGCCTAAAATGAAACCTTCCAATATTTTTCATGAAGGAAGCATGTTGTTTTTAGTTCCCAAATAGTGTTTTCCACAGGGTACTTACCTGTTGGATGCATCCGGGAAATAATATCTTTGTAGAAAGTTTCACATTAGAACCAGCAGTAAGTCTTAATTTTGAAGTACTTCAAATTAAGCTTTGTTCTCATTTCTTTGGGTTTTCTCAAATGCCTTGTATTAGAGATTACAAGAAGAAAAAAGACATTAATTTGTTTACTAAACAAGTTTGAGATGTTGACAACAGAGCAAAGTAGAGTCAGAATCAGGACATGTGAAGAGTTATTAAAATTGAATATTGTTTTTAATAACAGAGTTCTTTTCAAACAGGAGAAAGCATTAATTACCATTGGTGCAAAAGGGAATTGGGGAAAGGAGATAAATTATCAGCAAATATAAAAGCTCCTTTGGGAGCTTTGTTGAACTTGACTAATAAGATAGTTTTGTTTTTGGAGTACTCTAACAGAAAGTATACATGGACTAAGATTGGCATCAGTTGTTATGCTTTTGGGATATAACCCAAAACATGTTGTTACAGTGGAACATTTTTGTGAACTACACTCCAGTTATAATTAGCTGCCTTCCCTGCAGATTACCACCTTGATTTTACAAAAAACAATAAAACTATGCATAAAGAGAGAAAACTGCCAAATGCAGAATCAGTATTCAGCAAAGATTTACGATCAGATAAGTAACATGAGAAGGATTAATGGAGGAAAGGGGACAATACAAAAAGAAAGTTTGTGTTTGTTGCACTGTTTACAACAAGGTCTTTGACTGGGTAGATTATGCCAGGCTGTGGAATATATTAAGACTGATATGAGTACCAGGACACCTGATTTATTTTTGAAGCATTCTTATAAAGTAGTGAACAAGAAGCTGCTGATAAAAATTTAATTTGAAGAAACAGAATGTTTTAGAATATAGATTTGAGTAAGACATAGATGCATATGGACTTTATAGTATTTAAATGTTATATTGTATATATTAGTGGAATGCAAGTTGGAAGAGATCAGAGTTGGAATCAAAATAGGTGGTTGAAATACTAACAATTTGACATATGCAAATGACACACTTTATTAGCCAAAAATAAGAAGACTTTGGAAATAAGAAAATGAGAAGTGGGGAGTAAAAAAAAATCTTGTGTTCATTTTAAATGTTAAGAAGTTGAAGGTAATGTCAAGTTGTATGCTTAGTGAATATTTAATTCATAGAAAAGTAATAAAGGTTACATGTAGTTTTCTTATGTTCAGTTCAAAGGAGGACAGTGTGCCTCAGAAGTAAAGATTAATCCTAGGTAGGAAAGCAGTGACTCTGATAGATAAAAATATGAAAAACAAGGGCATTTAATAGCAATAAAGAGCAGAATGGTGAAGACAGTACTCTTCCCAGTTGTATGGCTATGAAAAGTTAACAATTGAATAAAAGAAAGAGATGCATTTAAATTACATATTTGGAACAGTTTCTAGGAGTATCATGGGCTGCAATGCAAGAAAAATCAACAAAGTAAAGGCTTAACCAAATGACAAACAGAAAATTGCACCCTTTGGACATATAAGGCAAGCAGATGATGGAGTAGAAAAAATCCCTATGCTTGATAAGGTTGAGGAAAGCAGAATAAGAGGAAGTCAGTGAATAAATTGGATGGATGGAATTACAGAGTTGAAGTTTTTCCAAGGAAGTTACTAAGATGCATATTTGACTATGCAGTAAAGGACAATTCATAGCACCTAACTGTCTAACCATATATATCTGACTGATTCTATTAGACTTTAGCTTACTTCCTAGATACTTCTTGAATTTATTTGTCTATGTATGGTTCTCATGGTGTACACCTGAGGTGTCAAAGTGATGGCCCACAGGCCAGATGCATGAGCACAGGCGACACCCATCCCAGATCTGCAAATGGGAAAAACGTCGTGAAATGTCACATGATGGCAACGTGATGCTGCGAGTTTGACACCCGTGGTGTACACTATTTTTTGCCATGTGTAGGATATATCCTTAGACTTTTCTAGATCACAAATCTGAGTTACATTTTCTAACATTAAAATATTATATAAATGAATTAATTTAGGCAGAAATAGAAATGCCCACTTGCTGATGAACAGCATCTGCCAGTAAAACAGATTTCCCCTATATTTTCAGATCCCCAGTCCTTTGCATAATTAGTCCAAAGAGGAAAATCTCACTACAGTAGTTTTTAGGAAAACTAACAGAAGGAGCCCTATGCATGTGCAAAAAAAATCTACGTACAGTAGAATATCGGACTGGTGCATTTTATAAAAATCAGGCTTCCCCTCTGAAATATTTCTTAATTCCTCTTGACTTTCTACCATTTTCTTGGGGCATGTGCTTGTTACCTTGTTGCATAAGCTTGTAATTTGTCAGTATTTCTAGTCATAAGATCCCAGTACTAATAACAGAACAATAGTTGCAAAATTAAAATTAACAGCTAGTAGTAAGCACTGATTTTTTTTAGCCTTGCCAACCAAAATGTCAGAAATGTGCTTCTTACATAAGAGCATATTAACATAAAATTTCATAACAAAGACACCATTTTTTTAAAAAAAAATTCATATTCTTTAATTACCTTTTACAATGGACTGCTACGTTATACAAACCAGAGAAAAGGTTGTTAGTCACTCTAAGCTCAGATATAATTATTTTGCCTGAGACTTAACTGCAAAAAAAGAGGAATCCTACCTGTAGTTGTTGTGTTATGCCCAAAGCATTTGAAATAAAATATTAACTACTCATTAAAAATATTTTTATTTTACATTTCTGCCTTAAGCAGAGAATCAGTAAACACTTATGATCTTGTTTGTTTCTGCTGAAAACCAGTAATTAGATATCACTTTTTAGAAAATTACTGTTTGTAACCTCTTATACGGTAGTATAGACATGTTCTAACAAATTATTTCCCCCTCGTTAAGAGTTCATTTAATAAGGAACTTCTAGAATGGTTGAGAGCTAAATAAAATTGTATACTTGCTGAATTCTTTTTTTATTCTTTTGCTCAGAATAATTTATGTTGTGCTCCCCCAGAGTCGGAATTAGGCAGCACCCAAATCAAATCAAATAATCAAATACAGGTAGTCCTCGGCTTATAACCGTTATTTAGTCACCATTTGAAGTTATAACAGCACTGGAAAATGTGGTTTATAACCATTGTTCATACTTACGACTGTTGCAGCATTCCTATGGTCACATGATCAAAATTTAGATGCTTGGCAATGGAGTCATGTTTAAGAAGATTGCAGTATCCCGGGGTCGTTAGATCAATTTTTGCAAGGGGAAAGTTCAATGAGGAAGTTACATTTGCTTTACAAACATGTTACTAACTTAACTGCAGAGATCCATTCAAGAACTGTAGCAAGAAAGGTTGTAAAATGGGGCAAAACTCACAACAACTATCTTGCTTAGCAACATAAATTTTGGGTTCAGTTGTCATAAATCAAGGAGTACCTGTATTTTTAATGGTGAGAAAGATCTGGATTTAGAAGTTTCAGTATAAAAATTGATATAACTAGGCTTTCAAATATTGTTAATATTATTGGGTTTTTAAAAAAAAAAATAAAGGAATAAATCAGTAAATTATCCCAAAAGCAAAATTTTGAAACATTGACATTTTTTTCAAGAATTTGTTGTTATTCAACATTGCTGACATTTGCCTTAATATATCTGGTTGGTTTGGTCAGTTTATTTTAAAAAATGATTTAATTTGACTTGTCTCTAGATGTGAAGTTTCAAATTATTTACATTCTGGACTGTTTTCACTAATTTAGGGTTTTAAGCCATTGTGCTTTCTGAATTTTGTAGACCTTTATTATATACTGGTTGCCTTATCTTTCAATTTTGTTTTATTTGTTTATAGAGCTTACATATTTTTTGTAAAACATAGTTGATAGACATATATGATGTATCAATGCTCACTTCTGAATACAAAAGTAAAGGAATAAATGGAAAGAAAATAGTTTTTATAGTGCATTTGTTCCAGAATGGTTTTTATTATTTATTTTAAATATTTTTATAGAAAGTTTAAATTTTTAAAAAAGCAGTGCAATTTAAAATAAATACAGAAGTCCTACATCTTCTTGGACCAAGAAATCATCACAGCTAGAAAAGTCTGCACAAGTATTTCAAGAATTATACTGATGTGCAAATGTATTTATATTTTAAAAAAACCAAGTTGACACATACTGTCTGGCACTACGTAGTTCAGTAGTACATAAATTTGCACTGCCTTTATCTCTGAATGTTTCTAGATATTTTTAGGTAAATCATTCACCTTTGTCAATTAGAATTTCAAATTACCAGTGAAGTGCAAAAATTCATGGAAAAGGTGAAAGTGAAAAAGCGGAAGCAGAATTTTGTACAAGAATAATAGTGTCATTGTTGAAGTTAGTTTTGAAGTGGCTCCAAATAAATTATCTGTAAAGAAACGCATGTTTTTTTAAAAAAAAAATTAAATCTGGCACATGGCTTGAGCCGCTGATTATAGATGGTTAGCTGTTTCACACAAACATAATAGCTAACAGCTGTCAATGTTTGCATGAAGCTGCATCAGGTGTTCTGATTTGAGAAAATATACTTTGGCTCTATTGCTATAAATCTCCTTCAGATGCTGCTGATGAGGTTATTTATTACATATTTCATAGGTATCAGTTTCAAAATTAATTCAGTTGTGATTTTCAAAATTAAAACTTACTCTCCTTTATCTCTGGGAAAATTCCTTTAGAGGATTTCACTTCAGGCATGAATTTCTGTACTGAGATTATATTTTAAATGGAAGGCACAATATCAAAAACAATGATTTAATGGAAAGATTTAATGGGTAATTTAATTAAAAAGATTTAATGGGTAGCTCTCTCTAGCTGTGGGTAATCTGAAGTTTTCAGTTGGTTAAATTATTCCTTGTAGCATTTGGTTATTTAGTGACTAGATGGCAAAAGCATGTGCTAAGCCATATACAAATTTTTGTAGTAATTAATCTCTCTTTAGAAGCTGTTACTACATGCTTACCATTATTGTCTGTTCACTCTTCTTCTTTCTTTTTCTTTTACCTTCTGTCCTTACAGGTTATGTGTTCTGTATGTTGCATCGCCTGCCTGAACAGCATGATTGCACATTTGACCACATGGGACGTGGGCGTGAAGAAGCCATTATGAAAATGGTGAAACTGGACCGGAAAGTTGGGCGATCATGCCAGCGCATTGGCGAGGGCTGCTCCTGAGTGGCAAGACTCTTCAACCAAATGCTGTTCTCTTAGTTCACTAATGTTAGCCTTATTTAGGACAAAGTCAGCCAGACACTTGTACTGGGCAAGTTTCAGACTACAGCCAATCAATTTCCTTTCTTTAGCCAACCATCCTGGTACTGTAGTTTAGGAGTTAAATGGTGATCAACACTGATTACTGGCTGGTTGTTAAGGTGCCTACTAGCCACTGTATTAAAAAAATGAAGACATATTTTTGAGCATGGCTAGTGGATTGTAACAAAAATACAAAGGCTTCTATTATTGCAGGAGTCAAGTTCTTACAAACAAACAAAAAGCCTTATGTTGGGAAGTGTCCAGCAGCTGAGTAGAAACTGATGTAAAAGACTGCTTATGTGCATACCACGCTGGAAGAAACTACCCTTATTAGCCTGGCTTTCCTGTCCTTACTATTAGCTAACCTTGAAGAGGTGAAACTCTGCTTGAAACAAGCAGAGTGGTTGCTAAACCTAGAAGACCTAAACCCTTACTTTTGCTATTTCCACGCATGTCTTCTAAGATCATGCAGCGCCACCAACATCAGGAAATCTCTTAGGGTAGGAACAGCTTTCTAGGAAGCCAAAAAGAGAGGACAGATTCTTATGGCAACTTTTATATTAGATGAAAATATCAGATTACAGGGAAATTATTTCTTCACTAAGGTGGAGGAGGAAATATCTTACTTTAAAGTTAGTGCTATTTTGGAACAAGCAGTAAACAGCGTGCATTTTCTACACAGCATCAACAACATTTCTTAAGTGGTGTGATCCAATTCCATATGCCAACCATAGTTTGCTGTTTCCCATCAGCCAAAATCTGATTGGCTCTTGTTTGCCTTTTGCTAAGTGCAGGTATCTGATAATTGAACAAATAAGGCTAATTCACAGCACGGTAGCCATGCCTGGATTCTACAGACTGACTTTCTGTAGCTAGACGTGTATTGAGGGGTAAAGGACATTTTGTAGCAAATGGAATTCAGTTAACAGTATTGGGGGAACAACCAGGAAAATCACCCTTTATTGAACTGAGTTTGTACACCTCACTTCCAGTGTATTAAGGAGATAATCAAATGGGCTGTCCCAGCCTTGTGACTATGCAGCTTGGTACTCAGTGAAGGTCTCTGCTCATCATCAGTTGCGAAGCAAATGACTGTAAAATGCCTTGCATAGAATGGGGACTCTCCAGATCTTGTCTTTTAGAGCTACTGTTCCATACTGGGTATGTCAATTTCATTGAACTGAACTGCACATTTTTTTTTTGTTGTTTGTTTCTTTATTTTTAACGTGCAGTGGTTTCCTCTAGCTACAGGCAATTGTGTCTGTAAGAAAAATATATATATATATTTATAATGGCCTAACGTGGAATGTTTACCCCACAAACTGGTTAGTGCTCAGTTAGCAATTTGGAATTAGGTCTAGTAGGGAATAGGGAAAGGTTGCTGGAAGAAGGGGATCTGTTTGTCTCTCATTTTCACAAATAGAATATACTTAAGCCACCAAAAAGAGTGAATTCCCTCATATCACTCTTTAAAAAAGGTTGTAGGGTAGAGCAGCTTAAATAAGTCACTGACTGCTCTATATGTTCTGAAGATCAGTGACTAGTTTACAGGTTGATTTGTATTTAATCTGGTAGCCAGTATGGCCAGTGAAGGAAGCCTTTGCCTATATTGCAAAGTGGTGATGAATTCAATCCACCATTCTAAAGTTCAGTATGGAAAAGCCATTCTGTGTTGTACTCAAGGCTTTGAAATCAGCAATGGAATTTCCAGCTGCATATTCTGTTTCCTAAGGAAGTATTCTCCTGTCATCGCTATGTGGGAGAAACCAGACAATTTTCTTTGCATTTGCCATGAAGAGTTTCAAACAAACATGGACTTCAGCTGCTGCCACGCTATGCACTTTCTTCCCTTCTAAAATCCTAGCATAGCATTTGATGGACATTCTGATTGATATACAAGACTTTCAGATTAATAACAAAGATGCTGTTTTTCTCTTGTTAATCTTTCTTTAGCCCTGATACACGTGCACAGTTGATTTCAAGGTATCTCTTGAGCACACACTACTCAAGTTCATGTGGATTATGGACAATGTTCACTTTAAAAAGTGTGGGGGGTTGTTCCTTTGCAATATCTGTTCTGTGAGGTTTGTTAAACGTAAAGAAAGCTTCAGTTCTTGTAATCTTAAAGAAATCTTATTTAACCCTTTTTGTGTTCTAGATTTACTTACACATGTAGCTTAGAGCTCAGTTTTAGTTTAACATTGTGAAATATTAAAAATGATTGTAATTCTTTTTCCTCCTGCTTAAAAGAAACAAAACCATTAAACAGATCAGATTAAAAGTTGAATTCTTCTCTGAGTTTTGCAATAGGTATGTTCCTCAAATCAGTGGCTGCTATATGGCTTAGGTTTTGTTTTGTTTTTAAATTGATTGTGAAGTTTAAAAGGATAACAAATACTTCATTACTGGTCTTTAGCCTTCAAATTAAGGCATATCCTAAATACTAGATTTAGGTGGCCATTTCTGGCTGAGAAATCTAGGTCAGAAAAAAAGCTAAAACTATGTTCCTTCCCATAAGAGCAATATATTTAACTTTGATATTTTATACCTATGTAAAAAAGAATCTCAAGAGTGTCAAAGGTTTTCTAAAAATGTTTATACCCAGGAACAAAGATCAGTCTATGAACTGGTATCATTGTTCTGCCATAAATATTTGTGTCTTCTATAGCAGATGTTTCTTAATTCACTTTAACATCCTTGTCTAATTTTTCACTTTATTCATGAATTAGTTCAGTTTTCATGGTTGTTCAGTATCTGAAAGAATTGCATAACAAAACTCAGCAAACAAAAATCCAAGCTTTTAAAAACTACATCAAATATAACTAAGGGAAGAAATTAAAGGTTTTACATTGGGTATTAAAATCCAGCAGATGCTAAACTTAATTCCTTTGATTTCTTGTTGAATTTTGAACTATCTGATACAAAAAAAAAATTAAACAAGTGGGGTATATGTGCACTTTGATCTACTTTTTACATATAGTGTGAACTTATAAAAATAACTTACTGCACTTTTTAATACTTGTGGTCTAGCAACAAAAAGATATTATGAGAATGCTGTATTAATTCCCCTCATTACTCATGAACATTACATTTAGCTTTGATAATATTTTAATTCATGCAGTTCTAGGTTTATAGACCTCACTTAAATATAATGCTCAACTGTTCTGCTAAGACATTGCATGTTCCTTGGAGACTTTTCTGCAGAATTAGATGGTATTTCATATTATGAACATATCACAATTGTCACCAAAGGTTTACCATAAAACTGGAGGATCATTCAACCATGTGTCGAGTTCTATCAAAATGAAATGAACTCTCACCATATTCTTTTTATATTCTTAGGTACATTTCAAGACTGTTTTGACAGTTGTTGCAGCTCAAATCCCAGTAAAGAAGCAGCAGAAAATAAGCACTTTTTAAAAACTGCTTAAATATCAAGGGAAAAACATTTTTCAAGTGACATAGAAACAGTAGAGATACAAAACAAAAAGCTAGTACTAGAAATCAGTATTGTATTAAGAATTTAAATTGTTTTTATTAAATACTATATAATAGAGCCTTTTAAAATTATTTTAATGTAATTTTTTTCAAAATTAAATACAAAACTAATTTTTTTACTGGAACAAATAAAAGACAACACATTAAAAGAAAAATACATTAAAACACAAACAAACACATACATATACAAATTTCTGTTTAGTTTTTCTCAACTGCATGCTATACAGGCTTCGCTGCACTGGAGATTTATGTGCAGAAGTACATTATATTTTTCTGGAGTGGTTTTTGGGTTTTTTTTTACCCAAGACTGCTTGGTTTTGGTTTTTCTAGACTAACTGTGGGCTGGGGGAATTATGAAATATTTCCTAATATTTGCATTTTAAATTATACATAAAATTGATTAAGACATGAAAGACATTTTTTCAATATTTGGAAACATTCCAAACCAAAATATAAACATGAAAAGGATTGGAAAGCTTGTCTCAATGTAGACAGATCTTCAGTTTTTACAAATTCATTAAAATAATATACCATGATAAAAAAGGATCAGAAGGAATAGAAAGTACTTCTGGTGATAGTGTTTCCAATTCAGAACTACTGACACTATGTGTAACAAAGAGTATATCTCTTTTATTGCCCCTCCCCACCAAATTAGTATTTTCTCTATCTTTTGGTGCCAGGCACAACAAAAATTAGAATTTATCACTATTTTTAGTGTTATCCCTCTTCAATTTTATTTTCTTGCATGTCTACTTTTTAAAAAATTGTCAGAAATATAGTGATGGTACATTCTGTAGGGGTCCTTGGTGGTCTCTGAGCTTGGTTGTTTTCTTGCAACTTTCCATTACCCATCAGTGCTAACATCATCATGATTAGCACTTACAATATTATCTAGTTTGGATAATGTCTGCAAGACCACCAAGGACCCCTAATTTCAACCCTGAGCTACAAATATTCTCCTTTATTGGTATGTTCCTTAGTCTGTTTGCAGTAAAAATAAATATCATTTAAAAGTATGTTTAGTTAAAACACTTACTTTATATCGAATATAATTTACATAAGCAAACCAAGCTAACATAAACGTGATACTTTACAAATAAGTTCAATGACTTCTATCTTTAAAAACAGTTTAAAATTAAATAGAGACTGTACATCAAGGTTTCCCAATATTTGTCTCCCCACAAAAAGACTCCTGTTTTCTGATCTTGTATCTAAATTTCTAGGTATTTTAGTGCTCTAAATCTAATAAACCTGGGAGGATTGAATTTGGTTAAGATTGCTCAAATGCAACTATCAGTGAAGGCAAATATAAGTGTCCCAAAATAATGTTCCAGATCCAATCTGGGTGGGACACCAGGACCAGAAATGTAATCTTGCAAGCTTTAGTCTCGTGCTGGAACCCATCCTCATGAGTGACTGACTCAGAATGAATCCTGCAACAATTATCAATGCCTTTTTATTGCTTTTGCATCTTTCTGCATGCATGAGCTTTTTTCCCTTAAAGCATACAAACTATTTTATAAATGAAAAACAACCTGCCCAATTTACATACTTTAATTATGTAATAAAGGAGGAGGAATAAAGGGAAAATATTTGTATTATTTGGGCCTCTGTTTGAAGAATTAGGCCCCTTGATTGTCCTTGTTTATGTTGGAAACATTATTGTATTTTGTAATTTGACTACTCTGTGATTTGACTTTGAAATGCAGCTTTCAAGCGGCTCCTATTTCTGTGTTATTGAAATTTAGAGTGAAGTGGGCAAATTATCTTTAAACAGGTATTGACTTTCAAAAGGACCAGTTGTTAGCAAAGTATTCTAACCAGTGTAGACCTGGTGTTCTTTATTATTGTTTCAAAAGATAATGGACATGAAGTTAATAGACAAATCAATGGTTGTAAATTATAAAATGTTGGTATGTGCCACCCTGCATATTGTCTGAATCTCCCATTTAGGTACCAGGGATTCAATATACTTCATCAATATATCTAGGTTGAGTACTGAATGGCTGTGAAATATGGCCTGCCTTATTTCAAATCTCATCCTGGGATTCACCATTATCCTTTCCACATTCTGACAGAGCATTCTATCTAATGAACCAAAGATAATAAGCAATTAAACTCTGTTTTTATAACCTTTGCCCTGATGTCAGTGTACCTGTAATGAAGCTAAATTTAATCAGCCATATGTCCATGTATGTGTTCTATTTCCTAAATAATTTCATTTGGATGTGGGTGCAATATCTGCTTCTTTAAATGCACTGGTAACATGTCAGACAGATTGTTGCATAAATGTCTGACATGCTGGATTTGAACATAGTCTTTAAACAAGGTTCAAACTATTCGCATATGTCTATATTGTTAAATGCTGTGTTGATTACATGCTTTTTTACTTTTGAATTGACCCTTTTAAGTGGTTACTACTCAGGATATGGACATGTTGAAATCAAAATAATTTCATGAATGCAACTGATATTACTTTTTTGAAAAACTCTTTACTACAGTCCCAAAGGTGTTTTTCCAAGAGGCAACGGGACTTTCTGCTTTTTCTTTGAAGATGTTTCGCTTCTCATCCAAGTAGCTTCTTCAGCTCTGAATGGAATCCTTCCATTCCCCATCATCCATTCAGAGCAGAAGAAGCTTCTTGGATGAGAAGCGAAATGTCTTCAAAGAAAAACCAGAAAGCCCAGTTGCCTCTTGAAAAAGCACCTTTGGGACGACCATGAACTGGATGACTGACAATTTCCATAGACCCTTTGCTACAGTCTGATAGTCAAGTGAAAGACTTTGCTCAAACATTTGTTAGTTACAAAGCACAACTAACCTGGCTTGAGTTTTGGAAATGACTGTCAGCAAGATGACTTCTTGAAATAAGGACACCAGAGTGACTGAAACATGAATCAAACAAGGATGTTATGTAAGCATTAGCTGAATTAAAAACAGCTGCTTCCTTTTATATTTAATGGGCTTAATTCTTTTTTGAATGGTTAAATTTGCATACTATTTTTGTCTGTGGAATGTTGCATGAGAGGCAAAATTTTAATGTCTTAATACCGATTTCAAAACAAAATTTGGACAAGAAATTTGGCATTTTTTTTAACCAGTGGAATTCCAGTTAAATTAGTGGAATAAGTGGAATTCAGCATTTGAATGATGCAATAAAATAATGAGCTGATTACTATGGAAGAAAAATTACATGGAGCTAAATAATATATGGGCATAATTGGAGCAGGCTTTAATCTGCATGTCAGCTTTACTCAACTCTTTAAGATATGGCAACTCCCAGAATTCTTAACATCCAGATGGGAAATACTGCCTTACATATAAAACGTGGTGTGTATATTGAATTAGGAAAATAAAGATATTGGGATATCTATAGTTAGAAACAGGATTTATCAGGAAGGGTTTGAAAGATATGAGCTAGCTGAATACTTGCTAAAATAAAAATCTTGCTGCACTCTTTCCCTTCTTTAAAATTTAACAGTCCTTAGTGTTGGGGCTATCTTATTACAAATAATTTTCTATGAAAATTTTTGTTTCCTTAATCTGATTCGCTGTATATCAGGGGTGTCAAACTCGTCATGTGCTGACCACACCCACCCCTGATTTAGCAAAGGGTGGGGGAAGTTGCGCTACATCATGTGATGACACGAGTTTGACACCGGTGCTGTATATTAATTCAAATATACCCCTGAATTCAGTAAGATTTACTCTTTAGTCAGTAGGTAGGTCTAGAGCAGGGGTGTTAAAGTTGGGACTTTTTCCCCCTTCATTAAAGCAGGTATTGGTGTGGCCAGTGCGTGACGGAGGCCACGAGTTTGACAGCCCTGGTCTAGAGCCTTCTATTTTTGCCAACCTGCAGTGAAAAACTTCTGTGAAATGAAGGGCACATTTATCATTAGATCAGCTTAGCATCTAGTAATTTAATAATCAATTATTGTTTTGTTCTGCTGAGAGCATTATTGTTGAAAAAAATGGAAATGGCCTGTATATATGCTTAGTGTTAATTACTTTGATTGCTTTTAAAATGGTCCATCTTGAGGATTGCCATTGTCTTGTTCACTTTTATGGAGAACTGTGGTAAAATAATAGCTGTACTTTATGTTGTCCTTCAATGTGTTTCCAGATCTTTTTTTCATTTTATGTCATATAATTGGAATGCTGACATTGTCAAGGTTTATTCATGTTTATTTATTAATCAAATTTAAATAGCCACCATCTCACAGAAAGTGACTGGGCAGTTGAGTGAACCTGTCTTTGTAATTACAAGTTTCCACCATAATAGTTTTTGAAGAAAGCTTATCATTATGAGCAGCTTCACAAAAGAATTCATCGTGATTTAAAACATAAAAATACTAGATTAGGGGCTCACTTTGGCATATTTTGCTGTAACCCATACTAGAGGTTGCATACTAATAATTCGCTACACAAGCTCTTACTGAAGGCAAAAGGGCTTATTTGTAAGGACACAACAATTACCTAGAAAGTTTCAGCAATTTGGAGCTCTGCAGCAGAAACAGAACCATATAGTTAAGGCTATATTGACCTATTACCCCAACACAACTGGAATAGATAACCATACAGCTGGGTGCTGAGAAGCCCTTCAATGAAATTTATTCTCAATTGCTTCTCATTCTTTCCACTGTGACACAGTTTCTCTATATAAAATGAAAAAAGTAAGAATTAGGATACAAAGCCACTTTCTCTCATTGGAACGACCTGGCAAAGAATGCTTCAGAAGGGCCTAATCAAAGGGCAATTAGGAGACCGCTCATTAGTAATCCCCTTGCTATTTTTCAGAGGAAGTATTAATGGAAGCATGACTAGAAAGCGGAAAGCCTTTGATACTGAATGGGATTAATTTATGAGTAGCACTGTGGGAAACTGCAGGGAAGGGCAGTGTTGAATAATACCTGAAAGGGCTAGGTAATAGTCAGGACTTATTCTCCACATCATGTTTGTGTTTGCACATCACTCATAAAATAAGCCTGATCAGCTGCTCTGTAGGTGTTTGACCACAAAGTTCACATTCTTCCCCACTATTCATGCCAGCTGTGCTTGTGATTTGTTAGATTAATTTCTCAGTCAAACGATGTATATGAGCGATTGTTGCACTGCTATTTCTACCATTGGGATCAATGGCAGCCCAGTTCAAAGCCAGACATTTACGTGGCCAACAGGAGTCGTGTAGCACTTGAAAGACATCTATGATATGGTTGTCCCAAGCAGCAAGATTTTGTAATGCACAACGGGGAAAACAACTATTAATTGTTCACTAACAGTAGTGACAAACTTATTTCCATAAGGGGGAGGATATGTGATGGAGTGACTGTTATGATCCTAAGCAGTTCTTCGTCTCATTTGTATCTGGACAGAAGATTCCCTTTAAAATAGCAATAGCAAAAGCAATAGCACTTAGACTTGTATATCACTTCATAGTGGTTTAACAGCCCTCTCTAAGCGGTTTACAAAATCAGCATATTGCCACCAACAGTCTAGGTCAGTGACCTTTTTGCCATCATGTGCCAAAAGTGGGGGGAGTCGGGGGCGTCACGCACATGCCCACACCCATAATTCTATGCATGCGGCACAACCCCCCCCATGCTCCCCCCCACGCTTTTGGCATGGTAGGCTCGTTAGGCTCATTTTTTGCTCTCACCAGTCTTCAGAGCCTTTCAAGGAGCCTGGTGGGGGGGTGAAAACAGTCTCCCCCCCCCCCCGGAGGTCCTCCAGATGCTGAAAACAACCCCTTTGCCAACTTCCGGTGGGACCAGTAGGCCTGTTTTTTGCTCTCCTTAGGCTCCAGAGCCTTTCTAGGAGCCTTGAAAGGACCAAAATGGCCTCCCCGCCCCCCCGGAGGTCCTCCGGAGGCCAGAAACAGTTTGCCAATTTCCTGTGGGATTCCTAGAAAGGCTCTGGAGCATGAGGAGAGCAAAAAACGGGCCTTCCCCACCAGGCCCTCTGGAGGTAGGAAACAGCTTGATTCCCTACTTCAGGTGGGCCCAGAAGGCCCGAAACTCAGCTGACCGGCGCACGCATGCACGCCGGAGCTGAGCTCGCATGCCCACCAATATGGCTATGCATATCCCCTGTGGCACGCATGCCATAGGTTCGTCATCATGGGTCTAGGTCCTCATCTTACCGATCTCGGAAGGATGGAAGGCTGAGTCTATAATGGAAGAAACTGGCTACATATGCCAGGTTCCTTGATGAACGGTGACAATCTGTTAAAGATGTGCTTGGTTGCAAACCTGAAACATGGACAGCAAAGACATTCATCCCCTTTTGTTAGGCTAACTAATGGGCCATCTAAAAGGTGTCAGTAGCATTATTAGTTACCTGCTTCCTAAACAGGACTGGAATTGAATATCTGGAAAACAATTTGCTGAGAGTTTGATGGACAAATGTAACTATTTAGGGCAGAGTGGGACATCCTGTCTTGACCCATGGTCCACATTAACAGTCCAGAGGGCATATGTATGTACAGGTAGTCCTCAACGTATAACTTTTCATTTCGTGACTTGACATGACCGTTTTTCACACATGATCAAAATTTTGAGGTTTGGCAACTGTTTCATACTTAGGGTCATGTAATCAACTTTGCAGCTTCTGACAAGCAAAGTCAATGGGGAAGCCATTAACATGAAGTAACCATGTTACTAACTTTACAGCTGCCATGATTCACTTAGCATATGCAGCAAGAAAGGTCGTAAACTGGGGCAAAACGCACTTAACAAATGTCTTGCTTGGCAACATAAAGTTTGAGCTCAACTGTGGTTGTTGAGGACTACCTTTATATGCACATGCATCTATTTGTATCAGATTGGAGCAACCTTAGCAAGATCACTGAAAAGAATGCAGGCTTTATTCCAATAACATGTAAATTTCTGGATCCTTATTAGTATGTAATGGTGGACATACATATATTATTTCCATATGGTCCCCCAATATACTATCTATCAGCAGGTTGCTACTACGATGAAGTTTCTAGCTCAGGGATCCCAAAAGACTACCAAATAGTTCATGGATAAATTGTAAGTGGTGGTTACACATACAATGGAACACAACGATGTCTTCAGAGGATTGTGTTTAGCCATCAATTGAGAGAACATTTATAGAGTACTTTGTAAACATGAAACAATGTAAATATGCAAATAGCCTTGCCATCAATAGAGCCTACCATTCAATGTGAACCCTGAAGAGTTTTGGGGTGGAGTGGGAAGGTGGGAAGTTTCACCAGGTGCTTTATTGAGTTTCAATGACTGAATAATGTGTTAAATTTGTGTCACTGATAAATGGTAGCCAAGGAGGAGATTATTAGAGGTCAGAAACTCAAGATTGTTGTCTTTTCTAGTTTTTATTTTATTTTGTTTATTTGTCGAGTACGTATTAGATAATATACCGTAAATTCCGGCATATAAGACGACTTTTTAACCCATTAAAATCTTCAGATAAGTGGGGGGTCGTTTTATACGC
>JANHFM010008789.1:223479-234313 GCA_032468115.1 Grayia smithii
TGCTTTCACTTTTTTACATGTCCACCAAATATGAAAATATGTTGCATCTGCATGGTTACATCTCCAACATTTTGCTTTCACATTAGAATACATACATGAAAGTTTTTTTGGATCTAAATGCCACCTATAAAGCATTTTATAAAAATGCTTTTAAAAAAAGCATTTTAAAAAAATTTATAAAAAGTCAAGGTCTTTTTGAAGGACAGCAGAATTATTGGTGGTGTTAAACAGTTTTATATCATCAGTAAAGAGAACACAGTTACTTATAATATGATCACAAAGGTCATTTACAGTGGTGCTCATAAGTTTACATACCCTGGCAGAATTTATGGATGAATGCAGTATGTTATCAAAAGATATTGGAGGACAATTTGCATTCATCGGCCCATAAGCTATGCATGGGACGTATTTGGACATTAGGACATGACAATGATCCTAAACACAAGGCCTTGCATTTAAGGTCAGTAGTGGTTGGTATTGAGGAAGTAAGAGACGTGCATACCTAGTTTTGGATGATGGGTGGTTGGCTGTTCTGGATGGTGGATGATTGGATGTTTTGAGTGATGGAGGGTTGAATGTTGGGTGATTGATTGTAGGTTTTACTTTTTATGCAGGCAGCACTGTAGTCAATGTATAGGTTAGATTTGCCTTCATCTTGGCATCTTTTGAGTTCTGTGCGGAGTTCACAGGAGCAGATCTGTTGTAGTAAGGATAGGACAGGCCGTGATCGAAGTTTGCTGTGGTTGGGGTTGGATCTGGCAATTGACTTTATAACATAAATGAATTTTCATTTGCTGGCCTCATTTTTGCAAATGACTCTACAGAATTGTAGGGCCACTGAGCCAACTCTGTTCTTGTATTCTGGTCCATCTCTGAAGACTTCAGTGATTTTGTCAGGGGAGATGGTTGGTGTATTATGGCTGCTAATGACGTTACAAACCTTTGTGATATCAGGTTTATTTGTGTCATCTAATCCAAATAAGATAGCATTTTGATGTTTTTGTTCTCGCTCAATGGTATCTTTGATGAGTATAGAGACGTTGTTTGGTTGGTTGGCAGAAATTTATGGTTTTGGTTGTGATTGAGGTAATGTTTGTTGAATTGGGACAGGATTTTGATCTGTTGAGTTTTCATTTTTCTGTGCTGTAATTTTTTTTCAAGCGATGTAAAACGTGATTCTAAACTTGCTAGTATATGTGCTTCTAAACTTGTTTCTATGGAGTCTATGGTTGTTTGCTGTGTCTTTATAGTTATTTCCATGGTATGGACCCTATCAGACATTAAGTTGTCGAGTTTTGGCAAACAAGATGGACATAGATGGAGAAATGAAGGATATGCTTGTAGGAAATTGGCTACCTGTTTGTTTATTTTCAGGCAGGTGTGGTGAACATATTTGGTACATAAACAACATTTCTTGAATTCATCATATTCATTGATAGATTCATTACATTTATAGCATGTGCTGGAGTCATTGGGGTCATCTTTGATAGTGATATCTTTCGTTTGTGGGTGTTTGGTGGTGGATTTTTTGGAGTTTTTGCCTGGCATGGTCAATGATCAGTCAATGTTTGACAAAATTAATTAGTCAATATCAATAATAAATCAATATCTAGCAAGTAATTAATCAGTACACAATTAATTATTAAGGTGATCCTGCTTGGCGTTGGCAAGTAAATTAGTGAAAAAATCTTCCCAGACTATAGCTCAGATGGAGTTATCAAGTAGTAACTTACTCTCTTTCAGCATACCAGATATGACTTTGCAAGATATGACTGATTTGGATCCTTTTGCTAACTTTTCTACCTCAGGCCAAACTGTAGCTGTATATTGAGACATCTTGGAGGCTATTAGTTTCTTATAGTTGCATCTAAGCTTTTAGCATCTTGGTATAATTTTTTGATGTAGGGTTTCTTTGAACTGATGCATAGCTGTTCTTAGGGTCTTTCTTGAGTAAGAGTAATCAAAATCAAGCCAAGTAGTTCTCATGGATTGTTGGTTCCTGAGCTAACAATTCTTCTATGAAAAAGTCTTTTTGTGTATAATACAAATTGGCAAAAAGCTCTGTTTATGTCTTGAGTTGATGTAACAACTATTTTAGCCTAGGACTGGTTCCTCTTAGAGTTCATAAAGCTAGCAATTGCCTTAGTGTTCAGCTTAGTACATTTGGCTTCCTCACTTGCCTCACTTTAACTTAGCAAGTGTAGCCTCTCTCATAAGATCTATTAGGTAGCCTTAAATTAGAACTGCTGTAAAAGTTAGTTCCAGTTTATTGATAGTCATTATTTTCCTTCACATGAAGGTCTGAGAATAAGTCAGTTTTATTTGTTGAGACACATGTGTAATCCAGGACACTACTAGCATTCCGAGAGAGCCGAGGTGGCACAGTGGTTAGAGTGCAGTACTGCAGGCTACTTCAGCTGACTGCTAGCTGCAGTTCAGCAGATCGAATCTCACTGGCTCAAGGTTGACTCAGCCTTCCATCCTCCCAAGGTGGGTAAAATGAGGACCCAGATTGTTGGGGGCAATAGGCTACCTCTGTAAACTGTTTGGAGAGGGCTGTAAAAGCACTATGAAACGGTATATAAGTCTTAAGTGCTAGTGCTATTGCTATTCCCAGCATGGAAAGTAAAGAGGTATATGAAGCATCTGTCTTTGCCTCTGAGGATATGAAGACTGCATGTATAAATCAAAGGGATCAGTTTAGAATTCACCATATTCCTTTTGGTGTCTCAGGAGCAACAATCCTCAGGTAATAGTCCTCAGGTGTGAGGCCCTGGTGGCCATAATCAAGCAAAGAGCCCTACCCCAGCATTAAAGTCTCCCTGTAGAATCCCAGTGCCTTTAGAGTGTCTTATATTTATCTCTATGATTGTCTTTTCTAATTGCACCCAGATGTCAGGGGAAAAGCAGGAATATGGGGATAGGTATACATTTAGCAGTACAACTTCAAGTAATTTATATTTAAATTTGAAATAATTCAATGGGTGTTCTTTGCGTCTGTGCCTTGTTAGCTAATCCCTAAATTCTGAAAGTATTTATTGAAACTGGTGTTTAATATATTATTGTTCTATTGTTTTGCGGCTTAATTTTTATGATGGCGCTCTTGCTTATGTTATATTTGTGATTGTGACAATTGTGATTTTTTTTTAAAAAAAAGTGGCTTTATCTAACTTACATAATATGTAAGTGTAATACATTGTATAGGACAAAGTTATTTTTAAAAATTGAAGGTAGCATGGGAGAATGTAAACATGATTCCTGAATTTGGAAAATGTGAATTCTGTGTGCGTCACCTACGAATTAATTGTACATCATGAAACATACAGATATGGGAAAATCCACAGCGGAGATATTTAAGTGAAATACAAATGAGGTAAGTTTCAGTTAATTAGAACTCTCCCCTTTGTAACTATGTTCAAACAGACTGAAAAGCTCATTTGTGTGTTTTGCTTTGCTTTGCATTTTTCCTCCTTCTTTGCTCCTGGCTCCGACTTGACATTGCTCGAGGGCCTGTAAAATTAAACTGTTTCAAAGGGGAATTCTTTCTGTGCCTTTGTTAAGCAAAGAGATGTTTGTTTTCTTGTAAATCAAAGACCTGAGGGAAGCAGAACTATCATGCTGTTTGGGAGAAAAAACAAACACAAATTGCATTCTGTTTGCACACTTGCACACAACACCACCCAATATCTCAGAGAATGAGAGACAGGCTTACTTGGAATCACAATGCCCCCATCTGGCTTTCCTTGCTTTTTATCTATGGTGTCTGTCTCTAGTGGGGACCATGTTAAAGACGATTATTTTACAGTATTATCATTCAACCATAGATATTTTTTTCTTCCTCGTCTTGGATGGGTTTGTGTGGAGAGAGGGAGGGAGGAAGAGTCTAAAGTGATTGCACAGTTTTTCCCCATTTGAAGAGTTAATTGCCTCAGGAAATATTTTCTACAGCCAACTCTCAAAGCAGAAGATCAATCTAACGAGGGCTACCCAGTCAGCACAAGTGGATTCTCCTGGATTCTGCCAAATCAGGCAGTAGGAAATACACAGATGACCATGCTAGAAAAATGGATGAGTGGACAATCTCCAGTCAGGGAACAATCTTGCTATTTCAGCTATTATTTGTATCTCAAGCTTAGATTGTGTGAGAGTTTCCCTTGCATTACTAATTTTCATGGCAGAAGAAATATATATATATTTAACATAATTTTAATTTAAAAAATATTAAAACTTACGTCATACAGATAAAGCTAACACAATTTAGTTTTAATAAACAGATACAACATAAAAAAAAAAATATGCAGAGAAATAAGACATATCCCCTTTCATCCCTAGCAAGTTTAATCAATATTGAGATTATCACCATCTTTTAAAATATTTTATCCCCTTCTTTATAAATATTACAAATGTAGCTAATAAATCCAGTTTTATTTTTTCTATTTAAACCAAAACCCCTATCTTCTGTCTTCAAATAAACAAAGCCTTTAAAATATTGTCATCCAGTCCTAGTGAAGAAAACCCATTAAAACATTATCCAAGATAGCAACCCATTTATTTTAGCCTTGATCAAATTAACAATTTTAAATTCTTTCCTCTTTCTCCCAAGAATCGTTAGTCACCTCAAACAATGTTCCAACATATGACTTACCTCTTACCTTCTTACCTCTTCTTACCTCTTATGCCAAAATTGTTGGCATCTCTGACAAGCCCCTTTTGTAGTTCTAGTATAAAATGTTGTCCACATCACAGTTCATTGACAACTTCAACAATTTGCTTTTGTAAATCCAAAGTAAAAAAAAAAGTAAAGAGGTATCCATATCACGCTTCCTATTTAGTATTTGTGTGTCTTTTTCAATTGTTAAATCAACAACTTTAAATCATTTGTAAATCCAATATTTTGTGGGGTTTTTATATCATATTATTTCATCTTTTTCTTATATAAGCTATCTTCTTTAAATCCACCTTCAAATTTCAGTTTTATTCAATAGAAATTGTTCCTTTTATGAATCAGCTTTTTTTATCATAACAGATAACTTTAAAATTATTTTCTGGGCGTGACAGTCATAAATTTCTTATTACAAATTTATTGATATGTTTATTTTCTTGTGATGTACTGTAGTGACTGATCTTCAAAGTTGTCTAATCAGTTCCAAATATAAGCATATAAAGTTTCACATGGGAAGAATTTTGATAGTTAAAGTTCTAATTTAAGTCCATCTGGACCCTTTAACTCATTAAAACTTTGTAAAATCAGCCTGTAACTGTATTTTTTTTTGTATATTGCAAAATAAAAATGTTTGTAAAACTTTAAATTTCTAATTAAAGCCTCTTTCTTAAGGATTGAAGAAAAGTTTGCCTAGTGAATATGACTTATTGTAGTTATGAATGTTTTCAATTTTTAAAAAGTAGTAAGAGAAAAAAAGGAAATTATGATTAAGAAGTCTGGTTTGGTAGAACCTTGAATCCATAAAAAGGCTATATTAACAGCTATGAGCTCCATTGAATCCCACAACTCCAGATGTTTGCAAGCAAACACAAAAACATCCATTTCTACCATCTACTTAAACACAAAAAATAGTTGTCCAGAGTACATATTGGCAATCTCAAGATCTCTCCTTTCTCCAGAGAGATTTCAGCAATCTGGATCCAGCATCTGGTTACAATTTTCAGCCGTAATATCTCCAGCTGTCCATGGGCTGTCAGTTCCGAATTCCTCACCAGAAGTCCTCATGAAAGATTATTTCTAACTTCCAACAAACTATGGTAAAATGCTGGAGGGCCTGCCTCATTTAGCTTTCTATTCCAGAAATGACCACTTCATGCTACTAAGAAGTGCCCTGTCAGAAACACACAATCCTACATATAAGAGGTAATATGTTCACATCTATCAGTTGATTTAGAGCCAACATGTGCATCCAAGAGGGTGATATAAAGCATATTTCAAAGAACCACCAATGCAAAAGGGGAACATATTCTTTTTAACACTGCAGTTTGCACAGAAGAGCCTTGCATTGGGGCTTTGGAAAAGATGGATTAACTTGTCGCATGAGTCTTTGTGAGAGACAGACTCTTATGACCGCCTCCACTCTGCCATATCTTACAGACACAAGTGTAAACAGATTTAATTAGACCATTCTGTACATGGGAAACAAATGGAAGTCTTTTTAAACTAGGGTAGGGTTTGTGCTCAGGCTTTTCCTTTTTAACAGACCAGACTCTTCTTTTTATCTCATTAACAACCTTTAGCTCAGCAATCCCTCACTTCTAATTGGTTCATCACTGCATTTGTAATTTTGAAAATGGTGCCTTAGGCTGCAGTCCTAAGCGTTAGTAGTATTGATTTCAGAATGAACATGCTTATAGATAGCTAACTTTATTGCAGCCATTAACCTGGACAAACACGCTTATAGGCTTGGACTCAATGAGTAAACTTCAACCTTTTTTTTTTTAATGAGAAGCATTAATTTTCTGGTTTGATATCTTTGCAGCTCTTTTGAGAGCCATGGTTATAAATATACCTTACTTTGACAATAATGAAGAGCCAATCATGAGGAAAAACCATATTAAAAAAGAATTGAAGAAACCTTAGAGTTTCATTTATTGGCCATTACTTCCAACTTCTAATAATAAGTAACACTGAAGAACTTACATAGATGTCTCTGTGTAAATCCTACTGGGGATGCTCCAAAGAAAAAGAAATGTTGGGTGAGCTTTGAAATACTTCTCATGGGACTTTGAACACTAGATAATAGGCAGCCAATAGAAATTAACAATCTCAGAGTTCAAAAATGAGGCATTTTAGCCTAGATTTGGAGGGAGTTTTTGCCTTTAGAGCCCACTCCAAACACAATTGCTAAAAATGAGCAGTATGGTTTCCTGCCATTTTCAGATAGGAAAGGCTTAAAAGAATAGTGTAAGGCAAAATGCAGACTTTACACACATAACAACTGCCATGATCCCCCATCCAGAAAGTGCAGAAAATTCTAGTCCCAACTACTCTGCCTATTTGCTCTTCAGGTTCCCTCGAATGTTATGATGAGTTGCAAAAGGAAAACAAGAAGATGCAAAGAAGGCATCTTTTAAGAAGGTAGATGTCTTTGAGAAATGGTCCAGAGAGTTCACTGCTGGCAACCCTTTATTTTTAGAGTCACACAGAAGCTTATGCTTACTGCTAATATTATATACCTCTGACACTCTAGGCTGCTGGCCACAGGAATCATGATGCAGAAAGAGTAGCGAGCAACCACAGCTGCAGCTATAGCTTCTTTCTCAGGGAAGCAGCAAGTCCTGAATCATAGTATATTCATTGCCTCACAGTCCAGCATGGGTTTATTATGAGGATGAAATGAAAGGATTGCAGCTAAGTCCTACAAAGAACGGTTAAAAAATGCATAGCTTTCAGAAGAGAAGGTTGAGAGAGGACATGATAGGAGTCTGGGCTACAAGAAGAAAGCCTCGGAATGAAAGTAACTTAATTTTAACCAGAATTGGGTCACTAATAAAGGAAAATTAAGTCCTGAGTATTAATTGGCTCCAGTTTCCAAGATACAGCTTCAGGTCAAAATTACATCAAAATAATTCAAAATTACGAGGGGGATGTGTGATTATGTTCCATAACTTTTCTGCAAAACGTGATATAGTAATGAGAATCATGCCACGTCAATCATTATAAATTTATTTTTTTATTGATACCAATAACAACTTTTATTGGTTTTTCATGCTTTTTGCCTGAAAAAATGACAAGCTGTAACCTCAGATTAAACAACAAGGTTCCATCTTTATTCGGTATATAAACCGTGCTTTTTGTCTTTTCTCTTGTGAACTGCAGTATGATCATCCCTGGGCAGATCCCAGCAATCGGCAAGCATGGACAGACTCTATTACCCTTGATATTTTTTCTCCATGCCTGCGATATTCTGGTGGAATCTTTCCCATGCTTGTCACTCACTGTCCCATAGTTCAAAGGGAAATAGTCTAAATGCAAGTGTAAGAAGTACATTTTCAGTGACATGTTTGCACCAAGTGCTTTATGGGACCTAAGCAAATTTTCCACGTGTTTTTCATAGTCATCTTCCTTGCTGTCCTCAACTTGAAGATGAATTTATACACCTCCATGTGGTATCATTTTCATTGTTCTACCATACTTTGTTGGAAACTTTGTAAATTTGTTGAAGTTACGAGGCATCAAGGGAGGCATCTCCCTCCCTTGTAGGCAAATATACGCGCCAGTGTATAATTCTTCATTGTGAAATATCTTGAAAACTTTAGCCGATCAGCACCTTTAACACAGTGGTGAAATTCAATTTTTTTTACTACTGGTCCTGTGGGTGTGGCTTGGTGGGCGTGGGGTGGCTTGGTGGGTGTGGCTTGCTGGGCGAGGCAGGGGAAGGTTACTGCAAAATCTCCATTCCCACCCCACTCCAGGGGGAAGGATATTGCAAATTCTCCATTCCCACCCCACTCTGGGGCCAGCCAGAGGTGGTATTTGCCTATTCTCCATATTACTCAAAATTTCTGCTACCGGTTCTCCAGAACCTGCCACAACCTGCTGGATTTCACCCTGCTTTAATGCCTATTTTCTAATTCAAGTAATCAAAATATATAAAATTAACACATTTTATCTCGTTAATAATTTCCCAAAATTTGTAGACCAGTGTTGTTAGACAACAGGTTAATCTTTACTTCTCTAACTGGATGACCCTGTAGAAGGTTTCTAGTTGTACTTTTGTCTTTAAATCCAAAATTCATGACTTATTGCTTCATCTCTGAGTGAGATGCAAATAATTCAAAATATGCTTCTGTAACTTTCCTTTAAGGCAAAACTGAAAACAACTTATTATAGAATCTGCAGAGAGTAACTTCTTATTGTCCACTAGAGAATCTGGGACAATGCCATTATTTTCAATGTAGTATCTTCTTCAGCTACTTTTCTTAGCAAGTTCACTGCTTTTGTGTTAAATAAAAAGGAGTTTCTGGTTCAGCTTTTAGTAACCTCAAACTAAATTTTTCCTCTAGAGTGGCTAAAATTTCCACCTAATGTCAGGGCTTGGTAAGGCTTCAGCTGACTTTTATCTTTACCTCAGCAATCAATTGAAGAAACTTATTATTATTGAATTTGTGATGCTTGTGCTTGAGAGGAAAGTAAATCCACAAATGGGTTTTCTTGTGTTTGGTCAAAATAAATCATATTCTTGGTGAAACCAGCAGGTCATCTTATTCCCTAGTTCTTCTGTATGAGATTCTTCCCACTTCCATTAGCAAATGATCTGTGCAATTTTGCTGTGTAAGAGGAACTGGTTGAAGAATATTTCTTATCTCTAGAAAAACATTTTGCCTCTACCAAATGTCACAATTTTAAACCATTCTGTTTTGAAAGTTGAAGAACAAACCAATGAATTGCATCATTAAGGCATTGAGAACCACTTGTACATTAGTAGAGTTGTAGATACTTCTGGGTTTGTAGAGAGACTTCAACAGCATGGTGCTCTGAGGTTCTCCTCTTCAGTTTTCTTAACCTGGTCTTGCCCTTTAGATTCGTCTTTGTATAGAAGGGGCACCAAATTGCCTCTTCTCTCCAGGAGAAGAGTAAAAAGTAATGCCACATTTGAGAAATATTTGTTTGTCTGGGATCTCTGTTTCCATCATTTAAAAATAGCTGCTTTTGTGCAGTGATAAGTACAAATAAATCAAGGACAGGCCCATAAAAGCTCATAAATTAGCTCTATGAACCTTCTAAGATTTTTCTTCCATATCCTTCGGTTTTAAAATCTCCTTTCATAAGGCGGAATGAAAGCTTTTTTCTCTTTTTATATGAAGATTTGCTTGATAGTTGAATGGGTATATCTGATTGCAGCATGTTGAGACATTCAAATGTAACTAATATGTATAAATCAGTGTTGGGATTCAATTTTTTTTACTACCGGTTCTGTGGGCGTGGCTTGGTGGGCATGGCAGGGAAAGTATACTGTAAAATCTCCATTCCCTCCCCACTCCAGGGGAAGGTTACTGCAAAATCCCCATTTCCTCCCAATCAGCTAGAACTCGGGAGGAAGAAAATAGATGGGGGTGGGGCCAGTCAGAGGTGGTATTTGCTGGTTCTCTGAACTACTCAAAATTTCCGCTACTGGTTCTCCAGAACTTGTCAGAACCTGCTGAATAGCACCTCTGATGTAGTGGAAAGTGGAGCTGTTATGGCAATATAGCAAGTCACTGAAAATTAAAAGGAAGCAAATGGTATCTTCTTGGTAGAATTGCTTCTCTGTCCCTAAAAATCAAAAACCAAAATAAGTTTGATAAGTCCACAAGTAAAATCTAAAAATAATGTTAGTAAAATAGCAACAGAATTAGATTTAATAACTCTTAAGATCATCTGGCCATGATGGCATGCGTATATATTGTATGATAAAAAGATTGATGTTGTATTTAAAACCCATGTATTGAGAAATGCCTTATTAAGAGTTTGGAAAAAATATTTTTATAAGTTGAATTATAAGATTCCTATATGGACCATCCCTAGACATGCTATAGAGAATATATCTATATATCATAAGATAAGTGAAGTAACTTATAAAGATCTTCTGATTGTAGAAGGTAATGTGATGCATCTTAAAAGTAAGAATGTATTAAATGCAGAGGGAATACCATACTTATGGTTTGAATATGAGCAACTTAAAGCTAGATGGAGAAAGGATAATAAAATGGGTATATCACAAGTTGATGACAATTTGATAAAGCAAATTAGAGATCAAGGGCAATATCACATAAAGAGGATATATAATGTACTAATAGAAATGGATTCA
Organism: Grayia smithii; assembly: GCA_032468115.1. Lineage (NCBI taxonomy): Eukaryota > Metazoa > Chordata > Lepidosauria > Squamata > Grayiidae > Grayia > Grayia smithii. Next base: position 234,276 of record JANHFM010008789.1, read on the forward strand.
GAAACGGAATTGGTTAAGGATTGTATGATAAAATGGGC
>JANHFM010008789.1:258206-270862 GCA_032468115.1 Grayia smithii
AGTGCAGTACTGCAGGCTACTTCTGCTGACTGCCGGCTGCCTGCAATTTGGCAGTTCAAATCTCATCAGGTTCAAGGTTGACTCAGCCTTCCATCCTTCCAAGGTGAGTAAAATGAGGAGCCAGATTGTTGGAGGCAATATGCTAACTCTGTAACCCACTTAGAGAGGGCTGTAAAGCATTGTAAAGCGGTACATAAGTTTAAGTACTATTGCTATTGCTACTGCAACTTACAAAAATGATTTGTGAAAAAGCTAACACCATCATGAAATTTGTGATCTGTCTGCAGAAAAAGGTACATGTACTCAGCTCAGGAATCAATCCTGAATTATAAGTAGCTTGTCAAGCAGCTTCTCGACAGTCTTAAGCACCTACCCCCACTTTTCTTGGTGCCCTGAGTTCTCACCTGTCTACAAGGACATCTGCAGTTGGTTTGCCCAGTCACAAAGCATCAGGTCTGGAAAGAAGAAGATGAAGGCTGTCCTGCTGACCAGGCAGAAGAAGCAGGGAGATGAATAAAGGGCAAACTGAATGTTTTCCCCAAAATGAAGTATGTGTATTTTTCAAACAAACCTGTCCAGTGAGATCTGTTTACCACCTGCCTTATCTTGGAGTCACAGCTGAAATAGCAAAATGGGTTTTCAATCTTGGCAGATATCTGGATCATTTAGAGCCAAAGTGACTTGGTAACTAGAAATGGTGGCTGCTAAAATGCATTAATGCTGCTATCAGTACATGAGGTGTACAAAAATATATTTAGGCTACATTAGCTCAGGAGAGATGGATTGAAAAACAGTTTGAGCAGCTTCCCAGTGGGGAGGGGGCAAGGAGGAGCTTTTGGGGAGAGAAAAAGCATCAGGGTCTCTTTACAGTTCTGGCAAAGCAGTCAGTTCAGCACATTTCACTTCCCAGGGATTCTTCAAAGGGCCTCTAAATCACTTATTTTTTGTTTGTTTTTGCATTGGATTAATTATTAAAAATGATAAGCAAAAATTAGCATTTCCTTTTGGTTAAAGAAGATCATTTCAAGCACCTTATCTCAGCAATTCTTGCAATAACTTTCAGATGAAGATGTGTATTGCTCCCCTATTTAGCCCTGCTTCTAGGGTCCACTCCTGCCTCAGTTTCCTTCATGGTGTGTTTTATATTTGAAAGCTGTGGACCACTTGCATTCTGTCAGACATCTGATACCTTGTAAATGCTGGGGTGTATGGAATGGTCACGCTTTGCCTCAGCAAGACCTTTCATGCCACCCAAATGGCATGACTGGCCTCCTGGAGAGCCAGAGACCAGGCATTTGGGGATTGGAACCACCAGGTGAGTGCTTGGGCTGAGGAGACACACACAGACATGCACAGGTGGCATTATGGTCTGTGTCCATGGAAGAGAAATGGCAACATGTGTTTAGTCAATATATGGGGACATCTGTGATCAAAGAGAGATAATCCATGTTTTGCTTAAATATGTCTTGATGAAGAACTCTGAACATTGGTTCAGGATATATACACTGAGGATCATGATTTTCAGGATATCAATCTTGTTTTGAACTCAAGATCAGAAGGTAGTTTTTCTGCCTCCTTCAAGTTATTCCTGAAGCAGCTCAGTTTGGCTGGCCAAATCTTGGTCCCAGAAATGGCAGCACAGAACTGTTAAAACAAAAAAATATTCCCTGCATTTTCTGCTGTTTGCTGAGACCCTATTCCAACACATCCCAGACACTTTCTGATGAAGATTTTCAGTCATCCAGGTGGAATTGTCTGGAAGTTGTGTCATGGTAACTGAATTTCTTTTCTTGTTGGCATGAAATGCTACAGTGCTTATTCAAGTAGCTTCTTCAGTCTGAGCAAGTCGGTTAGGAGGCCCCATATATGTCCTCCAGGGAGGTTTCTTGAACAAAAACCCTGGATACAGATTGCAAAGCTATGAGATACAGGCTTCAAGATCCCCACATTTAAATGGTTCTAAAGAATGGGAAGGCAAGGGCTCAGTATCAGAGGAAATTGGTAATATTGACTGCATTTCAGTTTTTTTGTTGCAGAAAGCCCTTGATTTACCTTTTGTTTAGTGGCCATTTGAAGTTACAAGACTACTTTTAAAAAAAGTGAATTATAAGCAGTCCTCACACTAATGATCATCTCAGCATCCCCATGGTCATAAGATCAAAATTCAGGCACTTGGAAACTGACATGTATTTATTTATGATGATTGCAGTGACAGGATCACATGATCGCCATTTTTGGCTTTCCTAACTGGCTTCTGACAAGCAAAGTTAGGGAGAGGGAGCCAGATCTGCTTAACAATTGGGTGATTCACTTAATGACCACAGCCAAAACAGTCATAAAATTGGATGCTGCTGATTTAACAATTGCTTCACTTAGCAATGGAGGTCCGGGTTCCAATTATGGCTGTAAGTAAAGAATTGCCTATATTTTATTTTCTGTTTGGCACTGTGAAATATATATTATTGGTAGCCCATGTATCTGAGTTATGGCAATAGTGGAAAAGTAGATCTACCATGCCTGCTCATAGAAATGATGCAAAGAAGAAGCTAGTGGTGAAATTAGCATTGCAGCATCAAAATTCAGACGTGGGCTCTTGCAGATTGTATTGTAATGCCACACACACAGGTGTGCCAAAATATGTTTTGATAGCCTTGTGAAATCTCACTTGGCTACACATACTTCTGATTACCACTCAAAGCAGCCACACTGCAGCCAACAGACCTCAGGAACACCATCAAAATTAGGGAAAAGTTAAAAACACCAGAAAGGTAAAAGAACTAATGTATTATGTCCCCATGAGCACAGCTGAAGGGCTGTCCCTGATTTCCTTGTTGCCTTGAACAAGATCCCAAACTTTAAGTGTATATTTTAAGATTGTGTAGCCAATAAGAGTTTAGCAGATACTTATTCAGGAAAAAAATGGTTATCAATTTTAGCATTAGCATAAGGAAACAGGTTTTTTGTGTGGTCTTTTCTCTCTATTCTCTAAAATAGAGAATAGGTTTCTCAACCTTGCAACTTTAAGATGTGTGGAGAATTCTGGGAGTTGAGGTCCCCGCATTTTAAAGTTGCCAAGGTTGAGAAACACTGTTCTAAAACATATATGAAAGCCATTTTCCTCCTCTCTGCATCCTTAGACAAATGTTCCTGGTATTATCTTTGAAAAAATTCCTCATTCATTTTTTTAATAAAGGGGTGGAGATGAGTACCCTAAGGAATAACATATATAGGTATTTTTCCCCATTATATATAAAGAGGCTCCTGGACAAGCCATTGAAGGGATTTTTCAAGGAAATGATGCTGCACATAGTGTCAAATTTAGCATACACTGTTCCCCAGTATTGTTCCTATCAATTCAGTAATTCCAATGGCATTATATTTCTCTCTACCTGCCTCACGCCCACCATACATGCTTGATGCCTGGTTCCCTCTGCTGTTGCATTCCACATATATATAATATTCTTATAGTTTTAAATATGTAAGATCCTTGTCAATTTTTCATTTTTAAAAGCAAGTAGAAGATAAGAATGTAACTCTTTTTCTGAAGCTGATTCTGGCTTTGAACCTGTTTTTTTTTTTCCCCTTAAGATTTTTGGTTTAGGTTTGAATCAGAATCTCCCTGTGAGATCGACACCTGAATAGAGTAAATGAAGTCTAAGTTAAAAGGTTTATGCCTGTCCGTTCACTATTTTTGAAATATGACTCTTAAAGATCTCCCACAATTTTGCACTTAAGGAAGAACAGATTTGAGGCTTCAAGATTTTCTAACATCAAAAGGACCTTTTTAAAATAAGCTTTTAATGTTCTACCTATAGGTCTGGAGCTATAAATGATACATTTCAGTGGACCAAGAATGCATCCATTGTACTTTTAACCCTACGTCTGCCCATGGTAGATGTAGGAAAAGATGAAGTGAGCCAAATGCAAAGGAAACATGGACAGCAATAGCGGTGAAAAAGCAGAATAGGAGGCACGGTGGTTGTCCATCCACTCCTATTTTAAAAACTTAAGTATATCAGTATCTTCAGGTGGCATTTCTGTACTTTTCTTTCCTCTATTAAAGAAGAGAGACTTAAGTGAGTCGGATAAATGAATCAATTATTTTCAAATGGAATCTCAGTGGTAAAAATAGGCACCGGTTATCTACCGCTGAAAAACTTCAAGATAAAAACTTTAAAAGCATTGCTGGAATGAAAATGCTACTCTCCCTTGCCTGGCAATGGGCAATATGACAACACAGCTGCTTCGAGGAGATCATTGCTTATTAATTTTAATACCCTCTTCCTTGCTTTACTGAATGAGTTTATCTGATGATGTTTATGTTAGCAGTAAAAGAGAACTATCTGGAATGCTGCTTTCCTTGTAGTGTGAGATTTCCTTCTAGGAAGGAAAATATGTGATAGCAGCAGATGAAAATCACTTTTTCTGCTGCTAAATATTTGAGTATCCTAATTTTTCTACATGAGATATGTAGCTATTGCACTCCTAGGGTGGTTTAACGCTCTATCACAGCTGCTGAACCATAAGACTAAATCTCTTAATCAGGCTTCTTAAAAACCAGATTGTGTCAGAGAAATCTTTCCATGCAACAACATTGAAGCGAGCCATCTCAGCTAACAATTCCATGCTTAAATCAGAAATATCCAAAATGGTATGCCCACTTTCTTTAAATTAGAGGAGGGAAAATAGGATTGTAACCATCTTCAGTGGGTGATAGGATTTAGCCAAGTTTGGCCAATGAGACTTTGCCATCTCCATTACTTTCAACCTTCATTCTCTAGAAGAAACAAATTTCTCACACTGACAGCCCTTAATGCATTTTTCCATATATCCATAAGCAAGGAGATTTCTTGATTATTGAAGGTGGCTTATAGAAAGATTGGAGTTCATGGGCCCTACAAATGTGGGCCTATTCTTCTGTCTTATATTGAGTGAACACAGTCTGAAGGTAAGAGCTTGGTTTAACTCAGAAAACAATGTATTTTACATGGGCCCAATCATTTCAATGAGTCAAATAGGAAGAATTTGTGATGAGCTGCATCTCCTATCAATTACTGGAAGGAATAATTCAAGGTACTGTCTTCTCCCATGCTCACTCAAACTTTAAGAATCTTTTCAGTGGTTCTTCCCTAGGTGCCTCTGTCAGAAGTAGACAGGTGGATAACCCCTAGGTAGATGGCTATCTCTCTATCTGCACCCTATTGTCATACAAAATCTTATCTTGCAGGTCTACCTTCTGCCACAAACGTCCTCCAAGCGCCCGGTGCATTCCCATAGAGTTGGCCTCCTCAGGGTGCCATCAGCCAGACAATGTCAGCTGATGGCCCCCAGGGGGAGAGCCTTCTCTGTGGGAGCACTGACCCTGTGGAACAATTTACCCATGAAACTTCGGACAACCCCTGACCTCCTCTCCTTCCGCCATGACTTGAAGACGTGGTTATTTCACCAAGCCGGCTATGGCTGACCATTTTTAAATTGTTTTAGAATGCCAAATTTTATGTTTTTATGTCACCCCTCTCTTAAATTGTTTGTTGTCTATGGTGTGTCTGCTGTTTTACATATGTTTTTTATGTTTTATATGACTCCTCCGATTGTAAGCCGCTCTGAGTCCCTCGGGAGAAGGGCAGCATAGAAGTCAAATAAAATAAAATAAATAAATAAATAAAATTTTCATATTATATTATCTCTTACAAATTATTATAATTTATATTATTTTTATTTTGGTATTATATTTGTCTGATAAGCTCATCAAATAATTTGTGTCATTTTAAGAGAGAGGGAAGAATGGGAGAAAGAGAGGAAGGATGGGAGGGGAATAGGAAGTGGTGAGAAAGTAGAGGGGAGGAAGAAGAGGGAGTAGGGGAAAGGGAGGGGATGTGGGGAAGAGAAAGGAGAGGGGGGAGAAGAAAGTAGAAAGGAGGGGAAGGAGGAAGGGCTGTTGTTTAACTGAAGATGAAAATGGTGGAAGAACAATCCCGAATTTAGGGAGAGAGTGGGGTGGGTGGGTTTGGGTTTGTGAAAAATTGATTTGTAAAACTTTTTAATAAAAAAAAAACACATTACAAATGAAAATTGATAAGGTAGTTTTAGTCTGTGTCACAGATAACCTGCATCTGTATAACCATCCTGTCTTCCTCACCCTTCTCACCTCTCATTTCATACCATTTGAAACAGGGGTGGGTTCTACTTACCTTCACCACTGATTCTTTTCATGCACGCTCTTTGTGCAAACTGGGCTGAACCGGGAGCAACCCACCACTGATTTGAAATACTACCTTAGTTTAGCCACTCTATGTATTTGTAAGTTTCTGTGGTAGCTAAGGTGGCATCTATCTTGTGAATTGCTTTCTTTTTGCCATATTTTTTCATTACCATGGCTAGTTTTAAAAAATCCAAAACTTTTCATGTATATTTTGGTCACTGGAAGGCATATATACCATACAAATAAACTGGAATGAATTACAAGCTTTTGCAGCAAAGTTGTCTTTGCTTCTTAGAAAATTCCAGTTGACAGATTTCCCTCTGCAGCCCTCAACACCTTTTCAAAACTATTTTCAGAGAACTCAGTGGACAGAAAAGAGAGCAAAAAATCTGAATTGGTAACTTCCTGCTAATGAAAGGAACATTTCTCTCTGACAAATCCAATCCTTTTTTTAAAAAAAAAAATCCATTTATTTTTTTTCCTTGAATTCCTTTTCTTAGTAATCAGGCCAAATAGAAGTTTTTTTTAAAAAAAAATTGCAATTAATGAATAAAGTTTACTGCTTCTCAAAATCAGATGGCTTTAGATGGCAACATACCATTACCTGTTTGAAGCTCCAGGTAGTGCAGGGTTCTTTTTCCCCTCTTCCAGCTTTGCTATAAATATTTGCTCCAACTAACTTGTGGTCCAAGAATTTTGGGGGGGGGGGGTGGTTATGTCTGTCTGGATAAAGTAAAGATAGTTTTATTAAAAGTAGTGTTGCTGCAAATAACAGAGCTGCCCCAACATCCCCACGACACTGCATAAAGGAAGACAAAAGCCGTTGGTTATTTAAGCAAATTATCTTGGCTTGAAGGAGCAAGAAGGCAAGCAAAATGAATTTTCTTCACTTCTAGGGCCAAAGTTCCAGCTCAGTGCCAGAGACTAAAGTGATGATTTCTCCAAAACAACTGGCTTAACTTTTCCACTCTTCTGAAAGCTTGTTTGCATTCCAAGTGCCATCTGAAGATGATCATGTGCAACTCTTTCAATATTTTTAATGAGGATCATTTGGTCTCACTTTTATTTTTTTTAACTTTTAATGCACAGTATTTGGAGGCTGCTACATTTGAGTAGATTTGTTCAGAATGCAAGGAAAATTAAAAGGGTCCTCTGGCTTGAATATCTTTCCAACAGTCTGTATGAAAGGAATTAGTAGAGAAGCTGGAGAAGAGAAAGTACAGTTCAGTCTAGTAAATCAAGGAAAAGCAAAAATATAGCAGTACTACACCCTAAACATGAAAAGAAGATATTTCCCCACCAAATGGATATTGATTTCTCTCTTGTAATGGACTTATTAACATGAATGTTTAAAAGCAAAAGAACTTAATTCTAAAATTGCTTGGTTATTTAAACCAATCTCTGCAATGTACAGTTGGTTTCTCACCAAGCTACTTTTCAGAAAGCCACACTGAAGGCAATCAAAATTCAATCAGATTCTGGAACAGCATTGCATTACACGTTGCACAGAATGAAAATGATCAGAAGACAACTGAGGTCCCCACAGTTCAATCACTTACCTTGTGATAGCTCTTTACCCAGAGGGTCCTAGCAAATTTGCATGTATCTGCAAAGTTGACATGTGGTTTTAGGCAACAAGCTTGTGTGGTCAGAATCCAAAAACTCCGAATTTGCAGTTCTTTTTCTTCCTGGATTCAGTCTGTGGCAAGTTACTTCCTAGCCTCAGATTTCCCCTTGATAAAACAAGGACAAGAATTGTCTTAATTCACTACTACAGTATTTAATGCCAATAAAGCATATAAGCAAATTTGCAAACTATTCCATTTAAACCACTAGAAAACCTAAGCAAAGTGTTTCTAGTACTGCCTATAAGAGCAGCCTTTTTCAACAATGGAATATCCAGATAAATATGACTACACCTCCCATCACCCTTAACCAGTATCATCAATATGTGGTGAAGAGGGACAGAGGGCATTGTAGAAGTAATCAAAACACACACTGACTTTCTCTAGACTGCCTGCTTTGTTGTCTGCTATCCTAATATCCTATTATCATTTTTAACTGTTTCCTTGAGGACTGAGCCTCAAGCTTGATATTTACACACAATGAAATAACCTACAGTTCAATTTTAACCTAGATGCTGAAGCTCGTTTTATAGTGAATAAAATCCTTGCAGGTGCTTTGCTTATTGTCTTATCTCTTGTCAATCTTTTCTCCATTAGAGACTAGAATCAAATGTCAGTCCCCTCATATAAATAGGACCAGTGCAAGAAAAACTGAATTAGTAAACTCTTGGAAGCATAAATACATTGGGCGCCTGGATACATGACTTCTTCATGTAAAAATCAAGAATATGCTTTTAATCCAAAGTCATCTGTCCATTTGCTGTACTGACAACTTCAGTGTGCCCTAGACAAGGTCAGGATCTCAATACCAATCTAAAGTTTCCAAGAACGAGATCTATGTCATCTGCATTGTTCACAGTGCCTCTCTTTTCCTCTCTATCTTTACTAGGATGTACAAGCTTTCCTTAGAAACACAATGTGAAATACCCCTTTGCTCTCTTGTTTGTCAGCACATGCACAAATATACACTGATCCAGTTTGAAATACATACTCTCTGACATATGGAAAGCAGCTACTAAAAATACAAAGCAATGATATCAACTAAGAAGGTTGTACTGGAATGGAGAGGAACAAAATGGGATGTCCAAGACAGATAAACAGGGTCTTCTTTTGATTTATAAGCGACTGCCATTCAACTCTGCCAGGTTTTAAGCTCACAGTGCAAAACCATTATTTTTGATCACTACAGCAGCAAGCTTCTCTGCTATTGTGCGCAACAGTTGTATACTTCCAAGAAATGTTCATGTTGAGAAACCTGAAAGGCTGTTTGAATCTAGGCTTAATCTTTTCCTTAAAAGTCTTTTTTTTTTTTTTTCACAGTTGCTGCCTCTATTCAAATCCAGAAAAACTAACCAGATGCAGAAATAACCTTTTGGGCATCGCATTTACATTCCTGCTTCTTTGGAAAATATTCCAACCCATTTCAATGAAGGAACTTCAGTAATATTTTTTTTTTTCCAGGGGGAACAGGGGAATAAAAAGCAAGTGCTAAACTTACCCTTTGCAGTGGAGTGAAAAGAAGGAGATGAGAAAAAGTCTTTCCAGTTCTGCAAAGAATGACCCTTCAAAGAGAGATGAAGCATCAGCGTCTCTATCAAGACAAAGTCCTTAGAGCAACGTTAGTTCAACTTTGCAATTTTCTGCAAACTGACAAACAGTTCCGTTTAGCATCATCCCAGCAGCTGGTTTCCACGTGACGTCAGCCTTCAGAGGTTGGTTTTAAAAGCTCTTCCAATCCCAAGTCCTGTAACCTTAGATCTTCTCATATTTTACATAAACAACTTCATGGCCAGGACATTTTTAGGTTTTATAGTGGAGCAGAGTTCTTAACCTTGTCAAAGCAGCCAGGGTAAGCATTCGACAATAGGCAGTTTTAGATTTCTTTTATAAGATATACTTGCCTTTCTCTATAGAGTTTTAGCATGCTTTGTTGAGTCAAATTGCGCAAATAGCACTGCTGCTGCTGCTGCTTTAAAGAACAACAAGTATTATCAAACTCCGGCTGACAGAAAGATTAATTTTCAATAAAAAACGAATCTGGTATTTTTTTTTCCTACCCCCTGGACAGAGTGAATTCTATGCCTATGCCTATCTTTTAAGGCACATCAACAGCTGTAGCTGCCCTGGAATGCAGTAACCCCACCTCAGGATGGGTGGGGCATCAGGCTGAACTCTGAGCAATCTTCCAAGGCTTCTCTGGCTGCCTTTTGGCCAGCTGCATCAGTACAATTTAAGAAGACAGCATCGATGCATGAGGAGCCAAGTAGTTTGGCCTCTTCTTTTAAGGACAATTCGTAGCTTTTATATTGGAACCATTTTGTAAGTCAATTACAAGCCATCAAGTCAGGCCCAACTTCTGGTGATGACAATGACCAAGGCCTTCCGTTCTGAACAGTATCTAGTGACAATCAGAACAGTTCCAAGATTATTCTATTGATAGCTCTAATTCTGTCAATCAATCCACCTTACCTGTTATCTTCCTGCCTTGCCAAATTTAGTCATTTTTTAGTCCATCATCTACTCAAATATATGCCCCCAAAACATACATTTCTTTTTCCGATCATTGTCTTTATTTCATTGATCGTTCTTTTTGCGACTCAGGATATTCTTATTAACCATCAACTGTTTTTCACTTGTTCCTAATGTCCAGCTTTTGGAGATGTATTTAACTGTTCTAATATTTTGACATACTCTTCTCTGAATTTGCCACTGCTTTCCTCCCTAAAATTAAGTTATTTCCCTTTCTAGCGCATTGCCAATCTTAGTATTTTATTCAGTTTTAATAATATCCAAAGGGTTGACTATTTTCACTTCTTCATCATTACTTCTAAATGCACCAAGCATGCTAATTATCAGTACCTCTGTCTTCTTTGTATTTAACATTAACTGATATTTTTACATTCCATTTCTATTCTCCTAATGTCCTATATCTTTTTTATTTTCAGCTAATGAACTAGTATCATCTGCATACTTCAGTTTGTTAGTTTTTAAGCTCCCCTTTCCATTCCAGCTGTCATATCTTCCAATTTGAATCTATCGGTATATGCTATTCTTGCTAAAAAATAATAGAGACAATGTGCATACTTATCATGCACCTTTTCCTATTTAGAATCTTCAAACTCAGCTATTACAGGAAATTCTTGTTTATTGCAAATGCTCCTCAAATCAGGTATTCTGACATGCTCATTAGCTGTAATATGTTCCACATTCAGGAATATATATAATTCTATATAATCAGGCTTTGCTGTAGTCACTAAAGGAAAGGTAAACTTCATTCTTCAATTCTCTTATACTCATCCTTATCCAATTTATGTTAGCTGTCTCATCTTGCATCTTTCTTTTTAAAAAAAAACTGCTTGTTCATTTTTGGAGTTCTCTCTCCATGTGCATATCTGTTCTTTTTTTGTAAATCTTTAAAATAAACTTTTGGTTGTGTGAAAAATAGGAGGGTAATGTTCAGTAAATTGCACATTGTCTTGCAAAATATCATTTTCTTATTATTGGAACTTAGTTCTCCTGTCTGTTAATTATCAGACATTTTGTCAATTATGTACCTCTTGGAACTAAAAATGTTCCTAAACTGGATAGAGATAAGTAAAAGAATTGTACATTTCGTCTGGGAAGTTTAATTGATTCTCTGCTTCAGAAGAAGGAAAATTACAGAATTATACTTTCCGTTACTCAAGTTCAAAGAATATGGAGACATGAGACAGCTTTGCTAAAAATAGCACCTTTCCCTTCTGATAAAATAATTCCAGTCAATCACAGCTTCTTCTAGGCACCATCAAGATTAAAATAAAATACACGTAAGATGGCTGCAAAGGGTCAACCCTATTGTCTCCATAAATAACCCCACATTTGAAGAACTAGGGAAAGAGTGCAGAGATAAGTTTGAGACCACAAGAAAGCATGCGGCATAAACAGAAAAACAGGGCATAAATGCATTAACAAATTATAAAGAATGATACAGGAAAGTGAGGTATTTGATAGAGGTCCCTCAACACATAGAGGTAGCATGTCAAGAAAAAAGAGATGAAGTCTCTGGTAAAGAGAAAGGGATAAGTGGCATTCCAATTTGAGACTTCCAGAGTGATCATTATTTTCTGCATATTTGATAGATGGATGACATACAAATGTAATAATTAAATAAATAAATGTTCAGGGCACTGGAGGGGGGAGGGAGGGGTCAAGTTGCAAAATGTACGTTCATAACTTTACAATGCAAACTTCACTCCTTTCATGAAAATATGAAAGAGATGGAATTTGCTTTGTCACATCACAACACATATTTTGTCATCATGGCTTTGGATAATGAGATGGGCGACATTTAATAAATAAAATAAGTTTAAAATTGTAGTGGTCTCTGCATTACAAATTTGCTTTTTCTGCAAACATTAAAGATTCTACTTGGCTTTTCAATTTTTTTTCTCAAATATATTATGTGCTATTCTGTGCATTACATGGCACACTTTTTTTTCTTTCATAGGCTGACAACTGTAGTTTTAATAGGGCTATCTCAGAATATCCAAAACCAAAGTCTACAGCAACTGAGAAAAACATGACATAGATTATCTAACAATATCACATTTTAAATATCTATGAATTAATTTGACCTGGCTGCCAATTCACTTTTGACTACTTAGCAATAGCACTTAGACTTATATACTGCTTCATAGTGCTTTTACAGCCCTCTCTAAGTGGTTTACAGAGTGAGCATATTGCTCCTAACAATCTGGGTCCTCATTTTACCCACCTCATAAGGGTGGAAGGCTGAGTCAACCTTGAGCTGGTAAGATTCGATCTGCTGAACTGCAGCTAGCAGTCAGCTG
>JANHFM010008790.1:17471-34347 GCA_032468115.1 Grayia smithii
GAGGAGATGAGTGATAGGAACAGTGAGAGATTAATAATAATGCAGACAGTTACTAGTTTGATGAGGGAATTATTTGTTTAGCAGAGTAAATGCCAGTATTATGCCAGTAATACAGCAAGTTATACATAATGATCAATCAGGTTTTATAACTGGTCGACAAATGAAATACAATGTACGACAGGTAGTTAATGTTTTGGAATATATCGAAAAAAATAACCAAACATCTGCAGCCCTTATTTTTTTGGATGCACAGAAAGCGTTTGATCAATTGAATTGGGAATTTTTGTTTGAAGTCTTGGAAAAACTGGAACTGGGGGGAAATTTTATACAATCAATTAGATCAATCTATCAAAAACTAACAGCACAAATTATAGTTAATGGAGGATTAACAGAGAAATGCTCTGTTGAGAAAGGAACAAGACAGGGCTGTCCACTCTCACTGTTGTTATTTATTTTAACATTGGAAATCTTATTAATAAAGGTGAGGGAAGCAGCTCAAATAAGGGGAATTAAGATAAGGAATCAAGAATACAAATTGAGAGCTTTTGCAGATGATTTGGTTATTACAGTTACCAATCCGTGCCAATCAATTAAAGAGTTAAATGAAATATTGAAACAGTATGGTATGATATCTGGATTTAAGGTTAACAAACAAAAAACTAAGATAATAGCTAAGAATATGACTTTGGAGCAATGAGAAAGGTTGAAGGAAACTTCGGGATACGATATAGTTCAAAAGGTTAAGTATTTGGGGGTGTATATAACAGCTTCAAATACAAAGTTATATAAGAATAATTATCAACCATTATGGCAAAAGACTCAGAAAGAATTGGAAAGTTGGAAAAAATTACAATTATCATGGTTGGGAAGAATAGCAACAATTAAAATGAATGTTTTACCAAAGTTTCTATTTCTGTTTCAAATGATACCAATAATTAAGAAAGATGAAGTATTAAATGAATGGCAAAAAGGAATAAACAAATTTGTTTGGGCAAATAAAAAGCCGAGAGTTAAACTGAAAATAATGCAAGACATAAGGGAAAGAGGTGGTCTCAAAATGCCAAACTTGAAATTATATTAAGCAGCTGCATTGTCCGCCATAAGTGATTGGTTCAACTCAACAGAAAAAAGAATACTGAATATAGAAGGTCACGGTTTATTATACGGATGGCATGCTTATGTATTGTATGATAAAAAAGTGGATGTTGCATTTAAAAGTCATGTTTTAAGAAATGCTTTATTAAGGGTTTGGAAAAAATATTTGTATAAACTGAATTATAAAATTCCTATATGGGCTATTCCTAGACATGCTATAGAAAATATAAATATATATCATAAGATAGGAGAAGTAGCTTATAAAGACCTTCTGATTGTAGATGGGAATGTGATGCATCTTAAAAGTATTAATGAAATTAGAGCAGAAGGAATATCATGTACATGGTTAGAATATGAACTATTAAAAGCTAGGTGGAAGAAAGATAATAAAATGGGTATTTCACAAGTTGATGATAATTTAATAAAACAGATTAGAGATCAAGGACAATACCATATTAAGAGGATACATAATGTACTAATTGAACTGGATTCAGAAACAGAGTTAGTTAAAGATTGTATGATAAAATGGGCACAGAACTTTGATAAACCAATAATGTTGGATACATGGGAAAAAGTATGGGTTACGAATGTTAAATTTACTCAAGCTCAAAACTTAAGGGAAAACTTTTACAAAATGTTTTATAGATGGCATTTGGATCCTAAAAAATTGTCTTGCATGTATCCTAATGTACAAGCTAAATGTTGGAGATGTGGATATGATGATGCAACTTATTTTCATATATGGTGGACATGTAAAAAGGTTAAAGCATTTTGGATCAAAATATGGTGGATTGTACAAAACATTTTTAAGAAAAAGATACTTTTTGAACCACAACTGTTTTTATTAGGTATTACAACTGGAGGGAGGGTTAAGGTAAGGGGGGTTTTATATTGTAAAATGTTTATAGAACTTTTTAAATAAAAATAATAATAATAATAATACACGGGCAAACCATAGTTACAAACTCAAGGTAAACCACTCCAAACTCGATTGCAGAAAATACAACTTTAGCAACAGAGTGGCCAATGCCTGGAATGCACTAGCTGACTCTGCTGTTACATCCTCAACCCCCCTAAGAGGTCTTTAAGAGGCGTGCATAAGCGCACTGACGTGCCTACCGTCCCTGTCCTAATGTTCCCTTTAATTGTATTCATTTTATGTATTCAGTCCATGCTTATATCTGTTATCTTATACATGTTTGACAAACTAAATAAATAAAATAAATAAAATAAGGTTGGGGTTCTTCACCCGGTTGGTTTAACCAGCTTGTGGAGGGCCTTGTCTGGGGCCAGGTGTGTATGTCAATTTGAGTCTGAAGGGATTGGGCAGAGAGAGGACAGTGTGGGGAAAGGGTACAGTCTCCATTTTGTTTTCTGGGTTTATTTTCAGCACTACACCTCTGGCACCTCCAAATGACAATCTAAACATTAAAGTATCTCTTAAACAGCTCCCCCTCCTCCCCCATCTTCCTAAGAAGCAGTTATTGTGACTGGTGATGCTACGGGAGCTGACTGCACATGCTCAGAAGACTCTCTCTTTACCTGAAAAGAGGAGCTTAAGTTTGACCGGTATCTGATACCATCAGGCTGAGCTGAGACAGATGCCAGCCCAAAGCACAGCAGAGGAGGGGCTCCAGCCAAGGCCTGGCAATCCCAGGGAGGCACCATAGTGCCTGATATCAAAGCCTTGGCTCTGCTGTGCCTGCTTGCCATAGGGCATCTCTGCCACACCTGCTGGAGTAGAGTAGAGGAGTGAATGTTGGTCAGGGAGGGGTTGCCAGTTGTGATGACCAGAGGAACTGGGGGCTCCTGAAAATATCAACCAATTTTCTTTGCAGCCAGATGTTTGGAAGGAGTTTGCCTTCACTTTCTTCCATCATGAATTTTAGATTGTGGTCCAGCCTTCTCCCTTGGATTGACTGCTGAGCCCCCACTGAAGCACCAGCTGGGCCTCCAGTGGCCCAGAGCAGGGGTGGGTTGCTACTGGTTCACCCTGGTTTGGGCAAACCAGTAGTGGCGGCAGTGGGAGGCTCCGCTCACCTCATCAAAAACATTCCGCATGCGCAGAAGCGTTGTGCGCACCCGCGCACTCCTAATAGCAAACTGGTAGTGCTGGGATTTGAATCCCACTACTGGCCCAAAGGATGTTTCCTGCAGAGACATCTGGCTGTAGTTAATGTTAGGTCTAGGACTAAGCCCAATAACTTCCACACACGATGTATTAAAAACGATATTTATTTTGTAAAGGTTAGCATGGCATTGATGATGCTCTGCTTGTCTTGCAGGTACATTCAAGGAGTAGGAGAAGCTTAATACAAAAGGTAAGTCACATGTGGTTTACAACTTTAACCCTTTAGCTGAACAAACATATTAGTTAGGTATTTTACCCTAACAGCATATGTAATCAAGGGATGGCTGTCGGGCATTCATGGCATTCATTCTCCAAAGAATTACCTGGAAGACCTTGGATTAGTTAATGATTATGTAAGTGTCATTTAGGATAAAATCCATATAAATTCCATTATTGTGAGGAAGAAATTATTTGATGATAAATCAAAGAAACTGTTTATATCACTAAAACAAAAAGTGATTAGCCATCACTGAATCTGTGTGTGTTAGAAGTCCTGTAAACAGTAATTGTTAAAGAAAAAACATGATTTGGAATCATATACATTTTGTACCTTGTATCTAACAATCCTTTGTTAACACGTGAGAAAGATGAAAGAGGATTGAAAGTGGAGTCAAAGAGGGGTCAAAAAGGGTACATTAAGACTAAACAGCCCTCTCAACAGAGAGGGAAGGATACTGTATGACACCACCATGACAACACAGTCCTTTCAGCAGTTCCAGGAAGGGTCCACAGCCATTTGCACTATTCAGATGACCCTGAGGGCACAGATAAACCTTCAAATGGCCTCAATGATTCTCAGAAAGAGCGCTAATGATGAAATGACTGCAAGGAATATAAATCCTTCCATCCTCCATCATTCAGTCAGAACTGAAGGAGTTTCTTGGATTAAAAGCAAAATGCTCTCAAGAAAAAACTAAGTCCAGCTGCCTTTTGAAAAAAGGACCTTTGGGACAACCATAACCTGAATGATTGAGAATCTCCATAGGCATCTGGGATTTTGGAATTCACCTGAGGTCACTTGCCTAGTAGTCCTCACCCCAAAGTAATTTGGATTTCACCTTACAATGATATGAATTAATCTTTTCTCTTCCTAATGTAGGTGGCTGAAGTTCTGGAATTCTTCTGACAGGGAAGAAGGATCATTGTGGGAAGCATAAGCAGTTTATCTCTTTTTTTTTTCCTATCAAGTGTGAGCATACTACAAGCAGGCCATTTTATGCAATTAACACCTTTTATCCATTGAACACTAAACTGCCAAAGAGTATCTTGAAATGTATGTTATTTTGGACAATAGGGAATCTTCCCGAGAGTGATAGTCTTGTCACAATCACCACAACAGCACAACATTAAATCAACCAGGAAATCATAAGAACAGCATCCTTTCTTTCTTGTCTCAGTGTTAAATCCTGAAGTGCTAGTGAAATAAAGGAGTTTGCCTTAGAACAATTAGCCCAACTTCATACATAACAATCTGATAAATGTTATGAAGAATTCAAAGCTTTTCTTTTTTGTGAGTCTGTGTATTATGTTAGGGAAAGGAAACTCTTTGGGGTTGTATGATTCAATGGACAAAATGTGTTAATTGCATAAAATGGACATCTTTCAGTAGAAACACAGTGCTACTTTGTCAATTTCAACAGAATGATGGAAGAAGAGACTGAATCCATCAAAATAAGTTGGTAAGAAATTATTTGGCAGCATAGTTTACACCCTGATTCTTATATAGCATCAATATAAATTAACTAAGTCCTAATATGGTTGGAGGATATTTTCTAGTTTTTACAGTAACACATGTACTCCTTTTAGAAACATATAGTTTATCATCTAGTTTGCCATTTTGGTCATTAGTTATTTATTCTATTCTGAACAGTGCCGAACTTGTCTATTAACATTAATTGAAATATAATGTTAACCATATATAGTGAATCTCTACCACTTGTTTATTTCTCTAAAAAGATGTGATGCTGCCATGGATTTTGAACAATGAAACCTTTCTAGATAAGATAAATACCTAGTTCATTTGAATATTCAATTGATCCACCCAAGTTTCTCAACATGGTGAAAAGTGTATCAACAAGAAATGTAAGGGAAACTAAACCAATATTCACTGAAGTTAGGAAAGTTAATAATATTGGAAAGACTCATTTTGTTTTTACCAAAAAAACTCTACATGCTGTAGGTTTCTAGACGGTAATAATTCAAGAGAAAAATCACGCATGTTGGTATGTGCTGTTACATGTAAGGATCAACCAAGTATTGAATGCCTAACTTGTACCAAATCAGCAAAGAATCATTCATAGAATTTTGATGGAATGTGCATGCATCCATTCAATACCAGGGATTATTTGTATAGACAACATATTGTATGGAAATGGTCCTGCCACAACTGATAAGTGTATACACATTCATAAGAGGAATAATACACAGTCACCTACAAAGAAAGGGTTCATCTTCTGAACATACTTGTTACCCAGTTTCAAATTTCAATTAGGTCCATTCCCCTAAAAGCTGTTCTACCTCCCTCCATTTCATCCTGGCCACATAATCATGTATATTGGGGTCATTTTCACCCCTGGAAGTACCACATTTTGAGATATTTGGAGCACCAGAACCTGTCATGGAGGTCATAGATGCTACATATAAGAATTTCTTTATTATTGGATTCTTGCAAATGAATCTTCTTGAAATTCCCTAGTTCACAACTAGCAAATGTGATTTCCTCTGAAGTGCTCATTCCCATGCACAGCTCAGCCAAGCCAAACAGCCACTTGCATTGTGTGTTGCTCATGTTAATGTGCCCCATTGATCCCATCAGGGCTCCAAGGTACTCTCTATTAGATGGCAAATATCATTAAATCTGCTGTCTTTCTAGCTGTTCTGATTCAGAATTACATTGCCCTTGAATCATTCTATTCAGAACAACCAACCTAAGCACTGGATTTTAATTCTTTCCACTGCTTGCAGGACTCTAGGAACCTATATGGTAGAAAATGAGTACAAATTGATTTTGGATAATAACAAGGCACAGCGTTTGAAATAGATTCCTACTGCAAAGAATGCACTGGGATTTTACTTCTATTGACATACTCATGTACTCTTCTGCAGAGTTTATATATAAGTCTATTGCTCATTCTTATTCTCTCCCCCTTAGTTAAGTTCTGTGAGGTACTGAATAAGAGACAAAGCAGCTAACAACCCTGTGAGGAAAGAAAAATCAATCCTTGGAGTTAATTTTTTTTCCTGCTGCTGTGAAGTGTTTCCTAGCCATGATACAAAAAGAAGCATGGAGAACATGGGTGGGAAACAATAATCCCTTGAACAGCTGTTATCTTATTCCCCTAACCTACAAGGAGATTACATTAGATTCTGAAGATTAAGGAGACTCATTCATGTGCCACCTTTGTTATGGGAATGCATGGTATTGATGGTTTGAGGGTAGATGATGGGGACAGATATGGAGTAGGGTTATATTTGGAAATAAATGCCATGGTCAGAGCATTCTCCAACAAATGGGCAGAACTATAGCAAAATCAACATATGGAATTAATTTGTTTATTTCCACATAGTTAATAATGCTAAATTTAGTTTGGTAACAGTTTTCAAATGGATTTGGAGCTACCTGAAGCATGTTTTGTGTCCCTACCCTATTAGACCAGAAGAACAATTTCTACAAAACAGGACATACCCGTTTAAGTACATAAGAAGCTATCTGACAAAAGTCCATATTGTCAAAGCTATGGTTTTCTCAATAGTAATTTATGGCTGTGAGAGTTGGACCATAAGGAAGCCTAAACACTGAAGAATTTATCTTTTTGAATTGTAATTCTGGAGAAGATTCTTCAGAGTGGTTTGGACTGCAAAATTAAATCAATCAATCCTAAAAAAAATCATCCCTTAACTGTTATTTGGAAGGACAGATACTGAAGCTGAAGCTGAAATACCGTACTTTGGCCACCTAATGAGAAAAGAGGGCTCAATGGAAAAGACCCTGATGATGGGAAATATTGAAGGCAAAAGGAGAAGGGGATGGCAGAGGATGAGATAGTTAGATAGTGTCATAGACACAACTGCTCACACAGAATTCTCTGGGTGTCTTATAAATTCTGTAAAAAAATTTAAACAATTAAAATTCTCAGCACAGGCATCCCAGTCTAAAACAACTAAAACAACAAAGAAAATATGACAGGAGCTCAACAATCACACCCACGTTAATCCCATGCAGGGGCGGGTTTCAAAATCCATTGCTACTGCTTCTGCACATGCACAGAAGCATCCAGGAAGGTGAACGGAGACTCCCACCACCACTGCTATGGGTTTGCCCAATCCGGGGTGAACCAGTAGCAACCCACCACTGATCCCATGCTTGGGAATAGAGGAAGGTCTTAATAGCTTTCCAAAATCCTAGGACAGAGAGCATTATCCAAATCTGTTGGGGGATACTGTTCCAAAGGACAGAAGCAGTCACAGAGAAAGTACACTTCCCTGGTCCCACAAGATGGCAACATATAATTGAAGGGGCCTGGAAATAGACCCACTCTGCCCAGACATACTGGGAAGACAGAAACAACTGGAGATAAGTAGCAAGTCCTATACCAAATAGATTTTCATAGTATTTTGTTGAAAATCCAGCAAACTTGTCCAACTTTGTTTAGAAAATTAGCAGAGAAATAATATCTATAATGTTCCTCTCTACATGGATTTTCTCTTCCGGTTTTTTCAGGTCTTTGATTGGCTGAACCTATGTTTATAGGGATTGTTCAACTCTATTCACATGGCAAATACTACACTTATGATCAAAATAAGGCATATATCTGATGGGCATTCATGATAATATTGATCTTTTCCCTTTATCTTTTTTCAAACCATGAGCAATATAGTACTTACCACTACCTCCCCTCTCATTCTACTCAACCAATCACCAAAATACAATGACAACCCAACTTTAGTATAAATGCCACTGTAATAACAGTTTTAACCAAATCAAGGTAGCCTAGATTGTGTGGAAAGTCTAACAATTACACCTGTGGAGGATGAAATATGTCTGTTATATTGTGGCAGTGAGCCTCACTGGGACTTTTGCTTTCAGTAAATTTTGGAAGCAAACTGAACTAGAAGGTCACGAAGCATTTTTGAACATCAGATGTAATAATTTGTTCATTTTCTAAAATTCCTATTTTAGAGACTAAATGCTTCTGTTATGAAAGAATATCTCTCTTTTCTATCAATGTCAGCAATACTGTTTTAAAAAAACTTGGTTGCAACTGAGATGGATTCGGTTCCTGGCAGGCGAACTAATGTTTGCCATCTCATCCTGACTTTGGTAATTCTATCATCTCTAGAGGAAATAAAAACTTGAAAATGCTACTTTACCGTTCTAAATCAATAACTACTTTCACCCCAACTTCAGCTTGGATAAGTGACACATAACTTTATTTGATAAAATAATAAAAGACTTCTAAGAGCAATCATCAGGATGACAAAAGTTCAGAGAAATCTATCCATCACTGCTGACACCTATCAACAAGTTTTCAAGCCAAAAAGTGGCACAATGGGAAACAAAAGGAGGCAGTGTCCCAACCCTCTTGTCTGTGATGCTGTATAAAGACAGCTTGGCACTGGCCTGATACCTCAGTCTTTAAACGCCATTATTCATTTCTCTCTGCTGCTTTCTCTATCCTTGGAAATGTGTCACTAACTGATTAATGCAAGTCATTCTCTCTGTCTCTCTCAGACTCATTCTAGCCTAGCAAGAAGAACTACAGCACAGCAAGAATAATGATTATATTTCATCATTTCTGTCCAATCATGATTAATTTTAATCCTATTCTTTTTCCAGTGGGTCTATTCTGATAGAGCAAAAATTAAATCTAATCTTGCCCTTGTTGTGTATCATAGTTCGTTAAGGCTTTTTGGAATTGATTCTGTATTATTAACATTATATAAGATGACAAAACAGTTTGTAGAACAAAATGCATATCACTACATAATGTCCCTTGGAAGGACTCAGAATGGCTGCACTGCATCTCTCAATTGTCTAGTGTCTGCAAAAATCCTTGAATTCTTTGGATTTCTATAATAATTTCCTTTCTTCTTTTAAAAAAATATTATCTTTATATTTATTGTATTTTCTTAATATGCTGCTTTGATCCAGTTTCAATCTTCTTGGCTGCAAATGCAAATACTGTTTTATTGAACTTTCTCTGAATCCAGGGAGTGTATGTTGATTTTGTACATTTCTGCACAGATTTTATTTTGTTTATATCAATTACAGTTTCAAACATGGAACATAAATGTACAGTACTAAATATGTTCCATATTCCCAGTTTTGGATAAACTGCTCAAATTATCTGCTAATCCTTAGTTTCTTTCAAGCATCTCATGGACACACATAACTAGCCCAAATACTAAATGGATATTTTCCCTAAAATCTGTTACACAGTGATATCTTTGTTTATTTCTAAGAATTAATAGGAACAGTTTTTGCTTAGTTTCTCTTTGTTCACATTCATTTTATATGTGTTCCATCTTGTTTATAACATTTGCCATTTTTGATGCATTATTATCCAGTAATGAATAAAATAAAATTTCACAGACCTGCATTGGTGAAATTCAACAGGTATAGCTATAAGCAATAGGTGTTACCAAGTAGTTTCCAAAGACAGAAAGACTGTCAGGAAAAAAAAATAGCTCTAATTCAGCCCCCAAAACGTAGATAATATAAAAGGAGCTTCAAACCAGATCTTGAAAAGTTTTCAGTCTGGATGAATGAATTTATAATTTACTCATATTTGAATTAAAAAGAAACCTTTGAGTTTGCTCCATCTCATTCATCAAATCATGTGCCAATTTTAAATAGTTCTTACAGAAAACGAATCGAATAAAATCATCAGGTATTCTAACTGCAGCCAATAGCAACACTATTGCAGAATCTTCTGCAGAAAGACATTAGACTGCCATTCCAAGTGCCAGTTTGTTTCCAGAAATAAAAGACAGATATTTGCAGCCAACTAAGACTCTTCTTGAAAAAACCGAAATCTATCCTTTTTAAAACGAAAATGTAGTATTATATAGAAGAGAGATATCATAAAGCAATAGTTTAGCTATCTTATCAAAAAACAATAGTTAAAGAATCCACAGGGAATTATCACCAATAAAAATGCCAAAAGGTAACCTAAAAACTTCAATCCAGCACTACAATTCTTTTGTTTAAGTTACATCTTTTTAATTTAAATAAGTATTTTTTAAAAACTCATTGTGCTCTGAGATTATATGATTAACCATGAAACACATGTAGTAGCAACATCAGCTTACTTAAAATATATTTTCTTCTTGTTCTGTAGGTGGATTCCATATAAAGCTCCCACAATTGTCAATTCTTTGTATAAAGACGAAAAAAAGCAACAGACTTCTGAACACTGCTTTTAATGAGAAAGAAAAAGATAGGAAGGAGGATTTTTCTGAATCTGAAATCAACACGCACAGACACAGACACAAAGACAATCTCAATGGTGCAGAAAAACTAAGGTGTATTGAGGCCATATATTTCAATATATTCAGTTTTTCAATGTATTATCTTCAGTGATACTCTCATGAACAGTACCATTTCATTTTCATATTTCTTAATTAGATAAAAAAAATCTTTAATATGTGTGTGTGTGTATGAGTGAGTGTTTGTAAAATATGCATGTTTCTATATATTGGTGTAGATATATGTATATGTGAGTTAGTACAGAAAATAACATAATACATTAATCTTTAAAGTTTGTAACAATGTATGATTGATCTTTAAGTGTACTTTAAGTACATTCATTAAAAAACACCCTCTACAGTTCTTCCTAACTTAAATTAGCTGCAATAAATGAACAACTCATATAACAAAACCTTCTGTTGCAAATTCCAATTTCAGCTGCCTTGTTTTTTATCACTGCCATTTATTTTGCTCAAACTTATCATATTTTTCAACAACAGGCAACTAATATGCAACTTATATGGCATTTGAATCATATGTCCCAGCTTGCAAGATTATTTTAAATGTTAACAACACTGAATGACCCCTTTCACAATTTTACACTTTTCTTTTTGTGATTCTTTATGAAAAGATCCACATGCTGCTTATCTTTGTAAGCTAAATATCCAATGTTCCAAAGATATCACTTGCGTTTTCATCTCTTTCTGTCTGTATACTATTTTTATACATTCCTTTATATTTCTTTCTAGTATACTGGACAGGAATTTAGATTGCATCTGACACCACATTTACACCTAGCCTGTACCTACTACATACCTCTGTGATACTCATTTATTCTTCTGAGTCCTGATAATTCTACTTCTTCCTTTGCCCAAGACTAGATTTTATTTAACATTTTAAGAGTGCAGCATCATACCATCTTGGGAATATATCTCTCGGAATGCAGTAAAGCTTCTGAGTAAAATTGTATAGGAATGCAAGAATTGTTTATCTATTTGTTCTTCTGCATCTCCCAGAACTATTAACTGTTTTGTATGCATTTCTCTGCCCAGAAGTTATGTGCAGCAAAATACAGATTTGGACTGCCCTCAGTAAATCAGAGAGTTTATGCTACAGCCTGTGAAATATTTAATGAATGATTTTCAGCTTCCTACACCTACATGTTTGTACTAAAGGCATTAAATCATTTACAAAGAAATCTAAGGTGCTATCTTCAGTTTGTATTATACTCAAGGATTTGAGAGACCAATGTTCTGGATTTACAAACTAATAGTTGGAACCACCCTTGGAGGTCTTCCAGTGGTGAAATCCAATTTTTTTTTTACTACCAGTTCTATGGGCGTGGTGTGGCTCGGTGGGCATGGCAGGGGAAGGGTAAAATCTCCATTCCCATCCCACTCCAGGGGAAGGATACTGCAAAATCTCCATTCCTACCCACTCCAGGAGAAGGATACTGCAAAATCCCCATTCCCTCCCCACTCCTGGGGAAAGGATATTGCAAAATCTCCATTCCCATCACACTCTGGGGCCAGCCAGAGGTGGTATTTGCCAGTTTTCCGAACTACTCAAAATTTCCACTACTGGTTCTCCAGAACCTGTCAGAACCTGTTGGATTTCACCCCTGAGGTCTTCTAGTCCAACCCCCTGCCCAGGCTGGAGACCTTATATCATCCCAGACAATTTGCCATCCATTTTCTTCTTAAAAACCTCCAATGCTGAAGCAGCCACAACTTCTTAAGGCAGGCCATTCCATTGATTCTTTTCATAGCAGGAAATTTCTCCTTAATTCCACATTGCATCTCTCTTGATAACTTTCCATTCATTACTTCTTGTCTTTCCCTCTGGTGCTTTGGCGAATAGGTTGTCTTCTTCTTCTTTGTGACACCCTTTTAAATATTGGAAGACTGTTATCATGCCACCCCTAGTCCTTCTCTTTGTTAGACTAGACATATCCAGTTCCTGCAATTCTGTTTATCGTATGTTTCAGCCTCCAGTCCCCATATCATCTTTGTTGCTCTACTCTGCACTCTTCCCTGGATCTCAACATCTTTGTTGTATCACGGTGACCTGAATTGGATACAGTATTCCAAGTGTAGTCTTACCAAGGCAGTATATAATGGCACTAATACTTCACATAATCTTGATACTGTTCCTCTGTTGATGCAGCCTACAAATACTTTAGGATTTTTGGCAGCTGCAGCACACTGCTGTCTCATACTTAAGTAGTTGACCACTGGGACTCCTAGATCTCTGTCAAAGTTATTACTGTTGAGCCATGTTTCTCCTATTTTACACTTGTGTGTTTGTGTTTGTGTGTAAATTTTCCTTTTCTCACCACTGAATTGCATTTTGTTGGATAGGGCCCAGTATTCAAGACTGTCAAATCTTCTGGATCTTAAACCTATCTTCTAAAGTGTTAGACATCAAGTCCTCTTAGCTTGATGTCATCTGCAAATCTGATGTGTTGGCCTTCTGTCCCCTCATCTAAATCATCTATTAAGATATTGAAGAGTACTAGGCCTAAGACAGAACCTTGGAGTACTTCACTCTATATATTCCTCCATGCAGATGTAGTTCCATTGAGGACTACATGTCGAGTGAAGTTTGTCAGCAAGTTATGAATCCATCAGGTGATGATGCAGTCTGTACCACATTTTTCTATCTTATCAAGAAATAAGTTTGGTCTACTTTCTCAGATGCCTTACTAAAGTCCAAATATACTCCATGGTATATTCCACAGAATTTTGCTGGCCCACTAATTCAATCACTCTGTCAAAGAATGCAGTTTGAATCGTTAATATATAAGATATCTCAAAAGGTGCAGTATTCTTTAAATATACTAATCAAACTTTAATTGTTTTCTTATCATCATTTTCAACAAATGGCAAAATATTAAATCTTGTACTTGCTTCTTTTGTCTGTCTCAGGAAGAAACAGTGCTGATTATAAAATGAAATCTTTATAATGATCATAGGCCAGCGTAATGAAGGTAGGGGAAACAAATTTTTTTTAAAAAAAAAATAATAATACACAAATAACATAAGCCATACATTTAGAAAAGTGTGTTTGTATATATGCGTGTGCATGTATATGTATAAAACAAAAATCTAAAAAATCTATAGAAGGGATAAATATATCAGATAAATACAAACCCCCCCCCATAAAGTTAATATATGGATAACTAAATCTATCACAATACAAAACACTTCTAACAATTTCAATACCCATTAAAGCTAGTTTGAGGACAAGAAAAATATGACAGATTATGACCATAATCTCTCACTTTCTTTCAAACATCAACTTTTCTAGTGTGTAGACATTCCTATTTTTTTCCTCAAGGATTTCTGTTTTCAATTCTGCTTCTTCTTCCATGTTTGATTTGCTATTGAAAACTTCATAAAATGACACAGCATGGCACTGAATTTTTGAGCAAACAAATATCATTGCTGGACTTTTTCTCTGAACATCAAATGACTACTAGTCTAGGTGTCACAGCATGATTCTCGTGTTCCTCAGAATTGTTTCTCTCCAGGTACCCACTCATAGAACACCTTGTTGAAGTGCTGACCAAAGGTGTAAATTGTCTCCTTGAAGCAATTTATGTTCACATTCAAGTGGTGATTTGACCGAAGCATTTTGAGGGCTTATTTCAGGAATCAGGTGTACCATCTATTTTTGTTTCATTATTATCTTTGAAATCAAGAGGGAACATCCCTGCTGCCATGTCTTTGACTTATTTCCAATCTTTGAGAAATACCTTTTCCCAATTATAGTCCCAAATAAAAACATTAACTTTGACCACGTTTTTCTGATTCAGAGGCTGTAGTGACTTTCAGAAACCTTATATATGTAATGTGCAACATATCAAAATCATAAATGTACAAGTCTCTTTTTGTACCTGCATTCTCTCAGCACTCCATATGATCATATCAACCCAAAAATGCCCATTTGATTGCTTTAGTATTGGCACATAAAACAGCTGCATGTTGGATACTGAAGGAGGAAGACACAGAGGAAGACACATTGATTAATTAACTCTAGATATTTACAGCATTAGAGAGGCATGGTCAGCACAGATAGCATTGAGGAAAATATACCATGTACATGCTCACAAGAAGGTTGTCTTTGTTGGAAAGATTTCTGCCAGGCACAAATTTATGTCATACTCACACCTGAAGAATTCAGTTGGCTGATTTATTGCTCAAGCTTATACATAGGAATCTTCTCAGACTGACAGTTTGAGACTATACCGGAATGAGACTAGTTATGGTTCAACTCCATTCGAGCAGGGAAGGAGTATGGAGATTTCACCATACTGTGCCCACATAAAGATTCTGGACTAAGTCCCCATTTGATTCCTTTCCTGCCTTCTAAAACTTTATAATCCTTCAACTTCTTCTCCCCCTCCCGCCACACACTCCACCTGTATCAATATCAATAAAGTAGCAAAGGTTACCTACATTGTTTAGTCAGTAGCTATTAGTAATGGACAGCTAATTAAAGCAAAAGAGAGAAATTACTATATCTTATAAGACTCAGAACAGGAAGTTTTTAATTCATAGCTTGCACAAAACAAAAAAAGTAGCTTATGGGTTCGGAAAGAAATAGGAAAAACTTTATCTATGTAGCCTTTCTTCCTAGTATTAATTTAGAAATGTGTGTCAATCTCAGGACAGTCAGAAAGACCAATATAGTATGTCAAGAACCCAATCAACTTGGACTCCTCTTATAGAACTTATAAACAAGATAGCAAGGAATGATCTCATAGGGGTATAAACCCTGCCTGGTGATGCACCAGGAAATCATGAGAGCAAAAGAGTTTCCTATTAAATTGTTATGCTTCTTGTGATGAGAGACTAAGAAAAATCCGTTTGAATTACATCCAACATAGTACAACTGTCTGTCCAATATCTTGACTGTCCAATACAATGGCACTTCTCACCATTCTTTCACCAACTGTATGAGTGTATGTACAAACATAATCCAGTGCATCCAAACTTGGATTTATGGGATCTGTCAGTTCTTAACAGGTCAGAGATCAAGTGTACAGTATACCTGTGTGCAGAGGAGGCAGAGAAAGAAGAATCAAAAATTAATTTTCCAGACAGAATGGTGTCTGACCCAGGGGTGAAATACTTCTGGTTCGCTCCGGTTCGGCAAACTAGTAGTTATAAAAATTATTGGTTACGGCAAACCGGTAGTAAAAAAAGCTACCAGTTTGGGCAAACTGGTAGTTAGCTACCAGTTCAGTCAAACCGGTAGTTTAAAACAGCTACCAGTTCTTTCGAACCGGTATTTCCAACAATCAGCTGTGCTGCGCGGTTTAGCTTTGCTAGAAAGCAGGAAATCCTGCTTTCTAGCGAAGCAAAATTGCACGACACAACTGATCCCTCCCTCACTGTTCTACTTACCTTCCCAAGCCACCTTTTGGTATGTTTGGCACGCAGTGTGCATGCGCAACCAGAAAACCGGTTCAGATTTCACCACTGGTCTGACCTTTTGAATCAAGGGTTTGCTCCATCAATGGGAACTGGGCTCCCACAGGGCTGTGGGAGAGAGAAAGAAGAAGTTATTAGAGGTTAAAACTTGTTTGTAGGGAAGGGAAGGGAAGTTGAAAGATTGTGTAGTGC
This sequence comes from Grayia smithii, assembly GCA_032468115.1. Classification (NCBI taxonomy): domain Eukaryota; kingdom Metazoa; phylum Chordata; class Lepidosauria; order Squamata; family Grayiidae; genus Grayia; species Grayia smithii. The sequence goes on from JANHFM010008790.1 coordinate 33,796, forward strand.
AAAGGAAAATAAATGATTGCACAAATGGATGTGGGAACTCTAACCCTAAGCCTCATAATATTTCCAGTTTCTAAAACAGAAATATTACAAATATAAATATATGTCAAAAAAAATCTTACATATAGGATGAACTTTTTATGTATTATACTGTTATATTATTTTACTATTTTAATCAATAAATTTCTGCTAGTTATAGTTTTTCAGCTACCATGATATTCACAAATAGAAGCGTATGTATGTAGGTATGTAGGTATGTATGTATGTATGTATGTGTGTACAGTATGTATGGTAAAATTGTACATTATTCACTAAGATATCTTAATTTTGATTTTAAGTTCTTGCCATTCCATCACAGCCTTAAAACAATACAGATAGTCTTCAATTTACAACAGTTCATTTAGTGACCGTTCAAAGTTACAATGGCACTGAAAAATGTGACGTATGACCATTTTTCACAGTTAAAACCTCTGCAACATCCCTATAATCCAGTTTCTCAACCTTGGCCACTGGAAGATGTGTGGACGTCAATTCCCAGAATTCCCCAGCCAGCAG
>JANHFM010008794.1:0-16320 GCA_032468115.1 Grayia smithii
AAATTTGTAATAAAACTTTTCAATAAAAAAAAAAATCATCAACTACCACTGAGCCAATGGATTGTGAACCGAATTTCTCCTGCATAGTGTCCCAGCCCGAACTCACTTTTTACATTGACCTCCTCAGTTCAGACCAATCTGTTCCTTCTACTGTAACACCAGTTAAGGGAGAAAGACTGTCTTTCTGCTGCCTGGAAGTGCAACGGATGTTTCAAAATCTTTTTTCTGGATGACATTTGGAGCCAGAGAGGTGAAGGAGCAAAATTTTATGTCAACATTCAAAGTTCGGGGGCAGGTTTACTACAGGATAGGGAGTGTGGCCTCAGTAGCAGCCTTCATTTCTCCAGATATACTTTGTTGGTGATGATGACAGTGAGAATCTGTCAAGACCATGGAGATGCTAAAATGGTCGTGTGAAAAAATGCTCATAAGTAATGAAGCACGGGTATCCAGCTAGCGTGTGTGTGTGTGTGTGTGTACCGTGTTTCTCTGAAAATAAGACCCTGTCTTATAATTTTTTGAACTCTGAAATAAGCACTTGACCTTATTGCCATGCACTCAAAAGCCCGACTGGCCTTATTAGGGAATGTCTTATTTTGGGGGAAACGGTACACACACACACACACAGAGACAATTAAATTTCATTTTTATTGCATTTTTAAACAAAAGTATAAAAATTAATACAAATTAATATAATTTAAGAAAGAAAAAGGAAAAAGGAGAAAACAAAAGAAAAAAGATATAGAGAAGTAGCTTCTATTCTTCATAACAGTTATAAGTAAAAAATTTCTGTCTCTAAAGTTGCATTATATTACTCTTCTTTCTATAATCTGTCCTATTTTTAAGATAAAGGATAGATTTATTTGTATCTAAAATTTGTGCACAGGAAGCCACAATACAACATTGCCAATACACAATGGCAAAACAGACTATATCCAGGTTGGTGAATGAAGGAGAAAAGGTTGTATACTCTCTGCCCCTCCCCCCATTTACTTAATTTATATGTGGAATATATATAGTATATTCCACATATATTCGGATGCCAAGATGTATCTATACCTAGGAAGATCAGAATTGTGCAAGCAATGGTAGAAACTAAAGTTTGACTAAGAAAGAATGTTGATGCTTTTGAACTTTTGTGTTCAAGGATACCATGGGCAGCCAAGAAAATAAATAGATCATAGAAAATTATCAGCCCAACATTCTCATTCAAACACCAATGATCAGACTCAAAAGATCAGACAATATTTGGGACACATTTGGCAAAGTTCTTGATGTTTGCAGAAATCTAATGCTGGGCAAAATGGAAGTTAAGAGAAGATATGTGGGGTTTATTTCACATTTTTTTAGTAATTTTTTAATGTAAATTTTGTTTTATTAATTGTTGTAAACTGCCCTGGGTCACTTTTTAGACTGAGACTTACAATAATAATATTGTCACTTCGAATGTACACTATTCAACATACATTAAAATGAAATTTCACTGCATACAGCTCTCAAACAGTCTCCACTTCCAATATACATAAACATGACAAAATAAATAAATAAATAACAAAATTATGCATATACTACAAATATTGTATGACACAGAAAAACAACACAGTCTAGTTCAGATGTATATACCTGTTTCCTCCAAAATAAGACATCCCAATAATAAGCCCAATTCAGCTTTTGAGCAAATTACAATAAGGCCAAGTACTTATTTCAGGGTTCAAAAAAATATAAGACAGGGTCTTATTTTCGGGGAAACACAGTATGTATGTAGCGAGAGAAATGAATCTTGCAAGTTAACCAGATGGATAGCATAGGGAACAAAGCTGTTACAGAATCTGGTAATCCTGCTAGAAATACTTCGATACTTCCTGCCAGAGGGGAATAACAGAAAGAGATTATGAAGTGGGTGTGTGGGGTCCCTAACAATGTTTTGAGTTCTAAGCCCATGGTGCTTATATGCAGTATCCTGAATAACAGAAAGCAAGCTTCCTATAATCTCAGCTGTCCTGACCACTCTCTGAATGGACTTTCTCTCTGAGGCACTGCTGCCACCAAACCAAACTGTGATGCAGTTTGTTAAAACGCTCTCAAGGCTTAGTAAAGAGTGGCCAGGACAGAAGGAGAAAGATGTGTTTTCCTCAACCAACACAGGAAATGCAGGCACTGGTTTGCACGCTTCACTAAGGAAGACATGTGGAGAGAACAGTTCAGATTGTTGGTTATCTGCACCTTCAGGTACCTAATACTGTTGACCACCTCTACAGCTGCATCCTTGATACTGAGTGGAGTATGACCATGCCGGCTCTTTCTAAAATCTACGATGACCTTGTTTGTTTTATTAATATTTAGGTTACTTTTTATTGCACCAGTCCACCAGAGCATTAATCTCTTCTCTATAAACATTTTCATCATCGTCCCAGATAAGACCCGCCACTGCTGTGTCATCTGCATACTTCACAATATGATTTGTAGCAGATTTGGCAGAGCAGTTGTGGGTCATCAAGGTGAACAGTAGCGGACTCAGTTCACAGCCCTGTGGGGAACCTGTACTCAAGGAGGTGGAGTTGGAAGCTTTTCTTCTGACTCACACAAACTGGGGCCTATCAATAAGGAAATTCTTATTTTGTTAGAAGGATGGCCATTTAAATTTTGTATATTATATATATACTATATATACGATATGTGATGGCTAACCTTTTCTGGACTGAGTGCCCAAAGTATGCAAGCGTGCAAATGCATGCGTGCACTAGAGCCCCCAAATGTAATGCATGTGTGGCTCCTGCACATGCGCCCTTCCCAGGGCATGCATGCGCAGCCCCCGCACACACCCTGTCTCCCATGTATGCATGCATGGCCCTATATGCGCCCCACTCCCTGCACATGCGCGGCAGAGACCAGAAGACCTGCTGGCCAGCGGGAGGCATGCGTGCATGCATAGCAGAGTTGAACTGGGGTGACGGCTCGCGTGCCATCAGAGAGGGCACTTCTCTGGCAGGTGTGCCATAAGTTCGCCATCACAATGCTATATATATAGTGTATGAATGTATGTATGTGTATATGTATATGTATCAGCAAGAAATCTGTATGTAAAACCAAATTGCCAACTAGCTCTCCCTGGTTATATATTTTTTAATTTTGGTACAGCAATCTACATACGGTATTTGCCAATTTCATCAGAAAGGAAAACTATGCTTTTTTATGGAAACTTTTCAGTTTTATAAATTGAAATCCATTGTACCTCCTTGAAGTTTCTTTTCATTACAGCTAATATTTTCAAGATAGATAGTGTGTTGGGCTGAGATAGAGCAACTGGCCTTAAGTCACTTGGTGAACATCCATGGCAGCTAGACTACAAATTTGATTTTTCTGTCTGAGTTATACATCTTAACTACTCTACCATGTTCATTCTTTATTTGAGTCTATATCTCTGAATTGTGATGCAAGGATCAAGTATATGATACTTTTTAAGTTATATATGTGGATATTGCTGAGTTTCAATTCTGGTACATCTTAATGACTTACTAATAGAAGAAAGTGTGCTAAATGATGCTGGAAACCTCAAGAAACGTCGTTCATCTATTTCACTTTTCCTTAATAAAATGTAATGGTAAGAAAGTAGATGAAAGAACTGGATGGAAAATAAAGGAAGACAAAAGCTGAAGTTAAATTCTCCTAGAAAGCATAACATACTTGACAATAAACCAATACTAAATTTAGAATATGCCTATTCTCATACAATTGTATGAATGAAGAAGCAGCAATCAAATGTTGAACTTCATATTGGCTTATATACTTAAAAAAATGGTTATACCAATTTGTGCCAGATGAGGGCAGTAAATATTTTCATACAGTACACTATCTTATTTACTGCACATATTCCAATCTTAAAAAAAAAAAAGGGAAGGGAAGGAAAGGAAAGGGCAGTTATGCTGATGTTAAAAAAATATATTAAAGCAACAAGCTAAAGCAAGGTACTCTGTCTAAATGCAAGGTAAGAATTATGTCAAAAAGAGACAAGTGATGGAATATTGCCTGTAATTGAAAACTTCAGTATAGGAGGGTCTATACTGGAATCCCTTTTATCTAAAGTGATATTCACTCTTTTTCTTCAGAGTACTATTACTCAAGATATAGAACAGGGGTGTCAAACTCAAAGCCTGGGAGCCGGAGCCAGAGCTGGCCCACGAAGTGCTTAGATCAGGCCCACAGGGCCCCCCTGGAAACAGCAAAGGACTGGTCCACGGTGCCTCTGTCAGAAAAAAAATGGAGCTCAGAAGGTCCACACGGCTCTGTTTTCACCGGCAGAGGGCTGTAGGATGTTGTTGCAGCCAAAAACGGGGCCCGGGAGCCTGTTTTCTCTGGCAGAGCGCTCCGCTCAGGCCACCACAGGCACCCTCTACATGAGTGATGACAAGGTGGCCATGACCACCCAGGCCACGGACCCTGAGGTCAAACACAACCCTGATTCGTCCCTCAATGAAATTGAGTTTGACACCCCTGATATAAAATAAGAACTTTTTCATATGAGTTCTTTCTATTGTTTCAGAATCATCTACCTACCATTAGTTAGGTGAGATTGGCTGAGAAAGAAAGGAAGGAAGGAAGGAAGGAAGGAAGGAAGGAAGGAAGGAAGGAAGGAAGGAAAGAAAGAAAAATCTACAAACTTGTAATGACCCTAGTCTACACTAGTAGATGTCAGTGATTTTTTTAAAAAAATATTGCATTAATTAAATCATCCTGATTTCTGGGTTCATATAGACAAACCTTAATAGCTCCCTCACATGACATCTTTTTTTTTCAAAGCAAAAATGGAGTGAAGAACAATAATAAAATGTATCTTTATCTGAAATGGGAACTTTTGGATGTATTGATGGGAAAATTGCCAGTATGTGAAGCTCCCTCAATGAATTCAGCATAAGGTCTGTTGTTATTAAAAAGGGAAAGGTGTGAGTCAAAACCTGATTTTGACTCATGGCAACTGCCTTGAAAAGCCCTTGCAAAAGATTTCAAAAGTGGTTTGCTACTGCCTCCTTTCTAGGATTGAGTGACTGGCCTGATCCAGTTGCCTTTGTGATTTATTGGAAGAAGTAAAGAAGATCTGTAAGTCAAAGAGAAGCTATAGCTTCTCAAAATCTCAAATTCCTTTTGTGGCCAATTTTCTTCTGTGTATATTACAGTCTAGCATATCTGCACTGAACAAAAATAGGAGGAAAAATGTTATAGCCTATATTGTCATATTGTCATCTTTCATTTAATCTCATTTGCTTTCATATAGATGCTTTCATTTTTTCTTCTTTATACATTTAAAAAGAGAAAGAGACCTGAAGATGCCTTTTTTTATTGTAAGTGCTAAAATTGACTAACTGAAAGGCAGTTAGGATAAAGATTGATTTGCTGAAATAAAGTACTGAAAAGAAAAATAGCCAAGCATGCAATTTGAGTATTATGATTAAGAGGGAAAAGGAATTTTTAACAGGTTTTGACTCCTTTTTTGGGTCACTTCTTAAAAACTAAAAACTAAAAAATCTCCAAATTACCAAATTATATAAATGTTCAGTGATGTCTGTGAATCTAGATTTCACACTGCATAGATAAGCTTTATCAGGAGGTTTATAAAATAAATAAGTGTAATAAATCAATGGAAAACCAGAACAAATATGTGTTTCTCAGAAACATATTAAGTATCCTTTGGGTCTCACAACATTGTAATTTACATTTCTCCATTAATTGCATTTAATTCAACTTGAATTTTATCATATTTGCTTTTACGTGGCAGGGCTGTAAAGATGCGCTTATAAGATTATTTGCAGGTTTGCTACTGCTATGGAGAGGCTAAGCTTATGCTATAAGTTTCCTCCTCTGAGGGTCTTAAGGAGCTGTTGGTATTGTAAAAATTTGTAAGGAATGGGTTATCTAAATATGCCTGTGTTTATGCTAGGCTGTGATGACAGTCCCAGGATGAGGCAGTAGCTCATCATTCGTCATTCATTAGCTCATATTATACTTCAAAGGAATTCTAGAAAGTTTAAAGCTTCTGTTCTCTTTAGATCAGCAGGCTGGGGAATTCTAAGCCTTGAACTTCACACAGCTTAAAGTAGCTGAAGTTGAGAAACCCTACTTTAGATCAAGGGTAGACAACTGATGTTGGCTTAAGAACCAAACTGCATTTCATTCAGCAAGCCAATAACTACACTTCAAAAGCAGATGCAAGTTTGTGTTTGTAAATATACACAATATATTTTTATATTTGTTGTTGTTGTTTGTAATTGTTATGCAAAATTGTTCCCAAGGCTGAAGATTTTTCCTTTAGTATTAGAGAGGATACCAAGAGTCTTTTCCCAGTGTTTTTGCTCCCTCTACTGTGATGTCCCTCACCTTGGTTCAGTGTGAGCCAAGAATGGGTATTATGGCAACTGGCACCTGACAGACTCTCCCTTCCTGAAACTCTGGATTGTAAAACTGAGAGTTTATGGTAGACAAAGCTATTGTGGATAATATTATGGAAAGTCTTTATAACATCCATAAGTCCTTCTTTGTTATCAGCTGTTATGCCCTGGCCAGTTTCTATCCTTTTTTGAGATGAATCTGGTCACATACTGTTTTTTGGCTGAACAAGAGGACACAATGATCCTGCTGTTTATGAAACATGATACAAGCTCTCAACCTGTCATCATCCAGCCAAGCTGGTAAAGAGGTAAAGAGGCTTATCTAGACTGGCCTAAAGATCCAGGGCCCCAAATTTTCCTTTGGAAGAATTTGAGAGACAGTATCAGGCAACATGGTGTTAAGGATCAAGAGATTTAAGTATTTTATGTTCTGAGACCATGGTATGATTTTATTTATATTGGCATCTGAAGAGCCTGATTTAATTAGGCACATAAGCATCTTTCTTGCTTAATACCCAGATGATAAACCAGGCTTTGTAACAAAAGCAACCAAAATAGAGAAGTATCTGAACTGCTTCAGTCCACCCTAAAAAACATTATCCAATATACAGATTGTTTCATCACTAAACATAAGAAGTTTCAGATAATACATATTTTAGACCTGAGTTTGTCAAACATGTTATTTCCAGCTGAGTGAGATCATGGAAAAGGTACTGTCAATTACAGAAAGAACTTTCAGTACATATATGAGGTTATTAACAATTAGTGTCCTTAGATCTGATGGGTTGAGGCCTCTCTAGTACAAACTTCCCATGAATCCTATGTTTAAAAGACAGTGGAGATTTTTCAGAAGAGGGAAATTATGAAAAAAAAATTGTCTTAAAAATTTTACAGAAAAATGCAGTACTGGCAAAACATAGCAAATAAAATTCTTTAACTTGGCGGGGGGGGGGGGGGAGAATAGTCTACACATATCTACAAGTTGGCTAACTAGTAAGATTTGAAATAGTTGATGCTCCAAATGAGTGATGATGTTTGTGTCCTAATTTTGACCCTTCAGTTGACTTGGTCAGAAAAAGCTGATACTGGGATTCTCCCAAGTTCACAGTTGGTGAGCTAGTGTATCTCCAAGCATGGAATACAAAATAAGGTATTTTTCTAGAGTGAGTTTAACCTCTTATTACATTATGTAGAAAATTACTACTGTTAAAAAAAATGATTAAAGGTGTAATGGAGAAAATACAACTAATGAACAAAATGGAGGTTGCACTCTTTTCCTCCGTCTTGTGGACACGACCAGGGTGAAACCAAGTTATCTCATCAACACAAATTTACCTTATCTTTCCTGCCACCAGACAAAGCTGCCTGCAATCCCATCAAACCAAGGTGCAGAAGCCTGCTCACCAGCTCAGAGTATAACCAAGGGCAGGCTCCTTTGAAGGAAATTTCTGCATAGATAACCTCCAACCCCACCTCCACCACTGATGACTTCAAGATTTCATCTACCTCACAATGAACTTTCTCAGCTCAGCTGCCCTCTTTGAAGACCAACTTGATAAAAAAAAATAGAAGTAACCTCAGATACACTGACAAGTCCTGCCTAACTTCCCTAAACTAGCCAGCAAATCAATCCCAAGATTTCTGCTTGTAGCATTCAACTTCCTAACTTCTTCCTCTTCTTTCTTTTCTCCTCCTCCTCTTCCTCATCTTATGCATTTCCTCTTCTCAATAGTAATGGTACCTTCCCCATACTTGCCCATCAAGCCCATGCTTTTGGTTGCAGGCATTAGTAGATGATAATTCCTATCACTAAAGGCCTTCTCATCATAATAGTGAACCATAACATAGATTGTGGGGGTGGCACTTTAAATTAAAGATTCTGTGAGACTTAACATTCCCATTTTGAATTTTAAGTCCTTCCTACATTGCCAACACTGCCACCCTAAGCTTAATATTTTCTACTTCATTCCCAGTGCTACAATCTTGATATCGTTGCTCTCCCTCTGTATGGCCAAGTAGCTAGAAAATATTGCCTCTATGAGTATTATGGCCAAATATGATGCGTTTGGTTCTGGATTAGCATGTTCTACATATCCTAGCAACCGTAGCTTCTAAATCACAAGTTGTGGTTCAGCAAATATGTGAAAAAATTGTGGTGCTAGGGACAATCCTTAACAATCTGCCTATATATGAGAGATTTAATTATAGATTGCTCATTTTAAAAATTTATTTTAAACCTGGAAATCAGTTGAACTGTCAGGTAAAGTGATTTAATGCAAGAGTGTGTGTATTACATCTGATCAGGAAATATTATTGGAGTTCTGATGACTGCACTCATGCACTCATGCACATATACACCATATCCATTCAACTGTCTTGGCAACAATACTGAAGTGATTTAATACTGTTTTTTTTTCCTAGAGTTTATAAATATCTCATCCAACCTCTGTTTAGTTTTTTCAGGATAACCCAGTCATCTAGGTGTTATCACATGCTGTGACAACAATTTATCAAAGAATAGCATTTATGCTAGTAGTCAAAATGTTGTCTTGTCCACTCACATTTTCTTTTTCATATCCCCTTTACTGTCTGATTTCTGATGTGTCAATATATCACTACAGCCCTTGTCTCAATGCAAGGGGAAAGTGTGAAAGCTCCTACAATGCATTCTTTTTGTGGCCTTCTTTGTTAGAGGACAGCACTGTGTGTTACATGATAAAAAAAAGAAGGTGACACAGACCAGACTACCTGCCCAAACTGCATTCTGGATAAACTTCTGAAACAATTCTAAACAACACTTATCATTGCTTGGAATATTGCTGGGGAATAAGAAAGAATTTCAAGTGTATAATATTTTTAAAAGAACAAATTCAGTTGTTATTCCAGCAGAAAAAGAGCAATAGTTCCAAGGTATATAGTTTATACTATATATATTATAACCTAGTTTATAATGGGAGAGAAGATTAACTGTTTTATTAATTTATTTCTTGGTCTCAAAGATTTGCCTGAAACCAGAACAAGCTCCCCACCCCTCCCACTTTGAATCACTGTTTTTTTTAAAAGTCATCTATTTCTTAGGGATGAGAACACTTACTTCGTTGGGCCTCCTGTTCTAAAATTCATGCCAATAATTACTTCCATCTCCCTGAGCATAGAGCCTCAGCATCCCATTCCTAGTTCCTGTTCATAGGTATTATTGAGAAGGCATTACTATTACTCCATTCCAGCCACATGGAAACATGCACCTATGGTTATAATTATTGGGAACAGCAGATGTTGGCATAATAGTTTCACTTTCACAGCTTGTAACAAGCTTTTAAACGAAGCAAAGGAATGCCAGTTTGGTAGGTGGACGTCCCTTCATACCAACTGCTCAGGTTTTTTTGCATACAAGAAAAATGCACACAACGCACACTAAAAAATGTGGAAGGCTAGAACCAGAAATTTATATTCTTTTCAAATTTGTATTACTACTTGTAACTCAAAGAGCAGGGTAGATAAATTGATTAAGTCAGGTGTGTCAAACTCAAGGCCTGAGGGCTGGATGCAGTCCATGGGGTGCTTAGATCTGGCCCAAGGGGCTGACCTGGAAACAGCAAATGACCATCCCATGGTGCCTCTGCCAGCTCTGTTTTTTCTGGCAGAAGATTGCAGGAAGCTGTCCCAGCCAAAAATGGAGCTTCAGAGAGGGCACCGCCACCCAACCTCCGTTTTCGCTGGCAGAGGATTGGAGGAGGCTATTGCAGCCAAAAACAGAGCTCAGGAGCCCATTTTTGCTGGCAGAGTGCTCAGGCCACCCCCTGTCATGAGTGATGTCAAGCTGGCCATTTCCACCCTGGCCTTACCCCTCCCGGACACCCCCAAGGTCAAACACAACCCTGATGTGGTCCTCAATAAAATTTAGTTTGATATCCCTGGATTATGTGATTGATTTACCATACACTTGCTGGTCAGCAGGACAGTGAGTACTCTTCATTGTGTTCCTTTGAGTTTAGCATAAATAAAACTTATTGTGGATGGCTTCATATTGCTTTGTGAAGAATGGAATATAAACCATGATGATATGTAATCCAATAAGTCAATTGAAAATAAAAATAGCAGAAGAAATGGAATGGAGTAGCCTGGGGCATGGAACAGTTCTTTGGATGAAAGTAAGCAGATGTATTTCTCTTAGACAGTTAGAAGACCTAGCAACATTTTGATTCAGGTTTTCATTCAGGACTGCCTGTATCTCATTTCAATTCACTGATTGCAATGTTCCTGGGAGAACCTGTTATTAATTTCCCATTTGGGAGAGGTAAGGGTTATGGAAACTCACAGATGTTATTTTCCTTTTGTAGTACCATTACTTTGGAACATTTTCAGCCATGAGATTTGAGCAGCTCCAAAGGACACACACACACACACACACACACATACACACACATATTTTGAGAGTATTTTTTTAATGTTACTTTTAATTTTTGATTGTTTGACTGCACCTTAGAAGTTTTATTACAAATTTCTGACTGTAATTGTCACCAATAGCACAGCAGGCTAAAATAATTCAAACAACATTTTTGTTAGGAATTGCAAAATAATAAATATGAAAAATAAGTGGGAATGGGATAAGAACCAAAGTTGTCAGTCAGGAAAGTGTAGAAAAAAAATCTACATCAGACTTAACTAAGGAAATTCAAACAGATGCAAATAGGATTCTAATATAAGGGGAGGCAAAAAAAAGTCTGAAATTACTCTTTTTGCTAATTGAGATCTCATTTTTCCCAAAGAGAGCTTTAACCAGTTTTAAGTATATGAAGCCCTCCATATGAAAGGAGGAATCATTATGACATTGTATTATATTTCTGTGTGACACAGAAATTTACCGGTGCTACATTTCTGCCCTAAGCAAAACTTAACTTTAATATATAAACCTTTTGGATTTATTCAACAGGATAAGGGAAAAGATATTTCTGTTCTCAACAGTTGGCTCTAGGTCCAATGTTTATTTTAAAAAAAAATACATCAAAAGGAAAGAGCTCCTAATAAGGTAATTGAATACCTGTTTCCACAACTGTCACCATCTCATTCAAAAACTCTAGGGTCTAGGATAGGAATTATGTTCCCTCTGCAAGAATTTCTCAATTAATTTGGAACCCCATGACATTCAGTTCTTCCAAGCAGCCAGCTTTTGTGATAATTTATTATAGAAATTCAATGATACAATCAAATAAACATAGTATATCTTATGTAACTCATTACTTCAGGATATACTTCCCAAAGATTATCTACCCTTTTTGATTCAATGATTAGGCCATTGCTACAGATGTAAAACATGAGACTTTGGATGCTTCCATATTAGAACCCTTTGACACTGCAAAAATATTACTTCCTTGTGAATTGTTTCATGCAGAAATAATGTAAAAATTCCATGCAAATAAAATGTCACTATATTATGTACAAATACCCTTTTCCTGTGCAAAAGATCCACTTATATTTACTTATTAATCTAATTGAACAAAAGTTATTTAAAACTCAATTAAAAGTTAATTTATAGGTTACAGAATAATTATTACTGTAGGCTGTTAGTTTCACTTGCCACTTGTGATGAAAGACTATTATATTATTATCTTCCCTGAACTGCTGCATTTATAGTGTCTGTTCCTGTGACAGAAACTTGAATTGTGAATATGCTCTTTTCAACTATTAGAAAAAAAAACCTTTTAAGGAGCCTAATTCTTCCTTAAAAAGAAAAGAAAAAAGGTAAATAGAATTCAAGGAAAACATTAATGAAAAGTTTCCAATTTCAGAAAATTCAGGAAGCTATTATTATTTTTTTTTACAATCTATTGATCATTAATTTCCATCCAGGAATCAATGCATTAATGCAAACCATTTTTACATAATGTTATATGCCATAATTAATCAATGCATAATTAATGCAAGAAAATTACATAGGATTGCAAAGTGGAAGATATTAAAAGAATAGCACTGAATAGTCAGAACTAGACAGGCTACTGCACCTTCTTTCAAATCTGATATAAAAGAAAATCCATGAGAGGATAAAGCTAGAAATATTGAATCAAAATGATTTCTTTTTGTTGCATTATCTGGACGTATCATTTAAAAAAAAGGAAAAAAGGATGGCTATTTCAGAAAAAAAATTCTCTAGAACTGTTTCTAGGTATCATGATGCTACATTGATACTATACAACTGAGCACTCCTATTCTGAAAATCTCCCTACGGAGTGACTAATTCTACTCTTCCTTAATAGGAAGAAGATAAGACAGCTGCGGTCCTTCTTGTCTTTCCCTGATGAAAGGAGCCATTATTTTCAGAGCTGATATTTTCTTCAGGGCTCAAGCCCAGGTCCATTTAGCCTTGAACCTTCATGTGGACTGGGATTGCTTCCAGGATTTGGACCCATCTGTATGGTGTGAGTTTTCTCTGGGGGAATGACTTCGGGTTGCATTTGCTGGAGGCAATTCTCCTTAGGGTTTCTGCCCAGTTCAGTATTGTCCTCACTAGGTCCCTTAAGGCAGGCCTCAGAACTAATTGTCTTCAACAAATCATCCTGAATTTTTTCAGAAGTACCCACTCGCCAAGGCAAATGCAAGTATTTGTTCACTTCAATAGCAGGGCTACGACGGTTAGGGTCAAGAGCCATGATGCGGCGGAACATACGCAAGGCAGGAGCTGTGAAAACTTTCCACAGGCCTGGAGCCTCACCTGGTATTGTACGATTTTGCCAGATGCTAAATTCCTCAAACTTAGGATCAGGGCTCATTGCCATATCCCAAGGGATGCAGCCAGTACAAATACAGAATAGCAGCACTCCAAAGGCCCAAATATCAAGGCTCGAGTCCAGAGCTAGCGACTCTGTCCTCTCTAGCAGGCACAGTTCTGGTGGGGAATACGGCAAGACAGCAGACATAGCAGATATGCAGGTGCCTTCCAGTCGTGTCAGACCAAAATCACCTAATTTCAGCTGCTGGCATTCTTGGTCAAAAAGCAGCACGTTATCTAGTTTTATGTCACGGTGTACCAGGGCTTTGCCATGCATGAAATCCAGGGCATCAGCCAACTGGGCTGCACACCGTTTTACTTGCACCTCAGGAAGTCCCTCCTGTTGAAGAAAAGAGAAATAGAATTAGAGAAAAGCTCCACAAAATTCCCAGGATTTCAGTGGAGCCAATTTGAAAACATCCTCCCTGCAATTGATCAAAGAGTCCTTGTCTTGAAAGGTTATGAAGAAATTCTTTTTCAAGATTGCCACAGAAACTATGCATAAATGATATAGATTGGCTAACACTGTGATAGGCTAATTCTCTAAAAAAAAAGTTTTGTATATTTATATAATGGTATTACCCAAACTATCATCTGGTCAACTTGGGAACAGTTTAAAGTATCAAAAGAAGAAAACAAAAATGTGTATAGAAAAGTATAATTGTGACTTTAAAGAATAAAAAGGTCACAAATAAATGAAGTAGTATTTAATGCACTATCAAACTCTATTCTTCTACCATTCCAATTACAAGCAGGATTTGCAACACAGTTGAAAAACTTACTGCAAACTCTTCTTTTATCTAATAATTACCCTACCCTTAATTCTCCTCTTGTTCCCACTCAAAAAATATCACCCGATCATATCCCATGCATGATGAGATCTTGCCAGTTGTGGTGTCCTTAAAGTCTTTAGACATTTATACCCCTGAGTTCAGGATGCTGCAGAGATCTCCAGCTGGTGCTAGCTCTTGTGCAAATCCATAATGAGTAGATGATTCAAAAGCACTGCCAATGGTTCGAAGAAGTGTAGGGTGTGAAGAGAGGCAGAGAGCAATACAATATTCCCACAGGAATTCCCTTCTCCCTGTGTGTTCCTTGGACATCAGTTTCAAAGCCATTGAGGTTCCTGCAAGCAAGGATATATGCCAATAAAAAATTTGAAGTGCTATATTGTAGTTAACAAATGTAGCACCAATAATATATATATATATATGTGTGTGTGTGTATATATATATATATATATATATACACACACACATACATACATACACAAGGCAGAATAGGAATACAGACTTCTGTGTTGTTTTGTTCTTTCGATTTTCCTTAACCATACATCAAACTGACTGTTACTGTGTTTTAGTATAATAATAATCAGATGCAGCATATGTCAGGTTTATATTATTATACATATATTATATATATATATAATTATATTGTGTTTTGCATAGTATGTTAAATGTTACAGGAGAAACTTTTCTGAAATCTTGAGTTGCTTACAATATTATTTTTAAAGTTTCATTCCATAAGACCTGACAGATACATTAGTGATCTTTGCAATGCATTTTGACCTGCAAATGAACTTTAAAAGCCCTGTCTTTACATCTGGTAATGTTAATTTTCTTAATCATATAATAGCTACCCTTTTTTCAAAAAGTATGAGGCTGACCTCATAACATAACAGCTTGAACAAAGCCTTGCAGAGGAAGAAAGAGACTAGAAATGGCTTGGATTTCCTGCAGATGTGCTAATAGATGCAAACAAGCTGATGAAATGTAGCTATTTCATAGGTCCTCTCTCTTTGCAAAACATGGGCATCTTTAGAGCTGCTAGAAATATTTACACTGAAAACTGACTAATTCAATGCTGTTTTGATTCCGCAGAATAATCTTCCAAGTAATAGCAAACAAGGCATTCTTCGCCCTCCCTCATCCAGAGTCCATTTTAAAGGAGAGAGAGAAATGGGAAAATAGATGCTTTTGGCTTATCTGCAGTTTGTTTCTTTGTTGGTTAATTAGTTAGCTGTTTCTGACATCCTTAAAGTCATATTGATTCAAAGGAAGTGGTTTTTGGAATCAAAAGATATGGAGCATAGAGGTTAATGTTGACACATTTGTTATTTTATGTGTATCAATGTCTTAGCAATATCTGATTGATGCTATCTGGGTTCTGAAACTAAGTAGTCTCAATCAGTACATCAGTGGGGAACCTTCATAGAGTTCCAGGACTGGAAGCCAAATAGGGAAGGAGGGAAAAATATTGGGAGAAGATCAAACTTCCAAACTTGGAGGTGTTACTACATCCCACTAGGTGGCACTATGAAGCTAGTTAATTACACAATAAGGGAAATCTATATAATAGGGGGGAAAACAAATATCCATATTCTGTGCATTTTCTGGCATGGTGCTGGGCAATCTGCCATTCATTTTCATTTTTCTTAAGGATTGTTTCCTTCTGTATGCCTTACAGTTGGGAAGCTAGCCAATTTGCTGTTCTATTTGCTGGGTTTTGCTTTGCCAAACAGCACCTGCTTGTTGGCAGCTGTCCACATGCCTGGGATGACACAGTTAATTAATTGCAGACAGTGTGAACTGGATGAGAGCAACAAGCAGTGCAGGCTCAATTCAATCCAAGTCAAGACATGAGGAAACAAAAATTCAATCTCAACCTGAGGAACCCTTAAATTCCTCATAATTAAGAGAATTCTTAAATAGGGAACCTATGAATAAGACAGATCCATATGATCTTCATAAACCTGTACCTCTTGGACAACAGAATAAACTCAGATGAATAATAGCATGATGTATCATGTTCTGGCTTCATACATGATGCTAAGCTAGAAAAAGATTTGTTCGGTTTTGGCTTTGTGTGTCGTATAAATCTAGCAACTGGAATTTATAAATCAAGATTTATGAATTAATATTATCATTGTCTTGCTCAATACTTCATGGTTTAAATGAACCATAGGATAATCTAGAAATGTATATTATTTGCATTTGGTGTGGGAAAAACTGCTTCAGAACCAATATTGGCACCTTTGCTGGATACACAGTGGAAGTTATTTGGTGAACAGGCAATCCCTGGTGGCCATGTTTATTATTTATTTATTTATTTATTAAACTTATATGCCGCCCAACTCCCAAAGGACTCTGGGTGGCTCACAGTAAAAAACATAAG
>JANHFM010008794.1:16420-26742 GCA_032468115.1 Grayia smithii
TTTTATGGTTGGGGGTCACCACAACATGAGGAACTGTATTAAAGGGTCGTGGCATTAGGAAGGTTGAGAACCACTGGGTTAGTGAATGCATGGGTGAAAGGAGGGAGTGATCACGTTCAAGGTACAAGACTCACTCCCACAAATCTTCAGGTTACGAATGGAAAGGGCAGGCTCCATTACATTTGTAACTCAAGGACTACCTGTATATAGAAGATTTGCACTGGTTTACTATAAAGCTATCTGAGCAGCTAATACCAAGCACTTTGCACATTTATGACGAAGTCTTGGACTGTGTCAGGAGCAATCCTAATATCTGAGAACAATAAAAACCCACAACTTGCTCCCAGAATTATATGATTCTCCAAATATACTGTATTCAATTCACTCAAAAATCTATCCATTTCTCCTTTTATCCTTGTGGTGGAACTTCATTCCAATCATTTGTAATACTGATGTTTTCAACTCCAATTTCAAAAGCTTCTTCTTTCATGCAGCCATTTATTCTCAAATCCCATGGAAAGAATCGCAAATATGTGAAAACACATTTATCTCTAGGTTGTTGGTTGGAGATCTGAGCTTGGCAATTTGGTTGCAAACATTTTATCACCATTCGAGGAGACATCGCCAGTGCATTTTGAATTGTGCTCGTCTGTCAGAACACAGGTCTTCAAATACCTTTTTATGAAATGCAAATTAGTCTGAATGTTGTTTGTTCGGATATTTCTGAGTCATGGTCTGATTTTGGACTGTTTGATTGGCTGGCTTTTGTTGCTGGGCTGTAGTTAAATACCGTCTGTGTGATGCAGATTAGGATTATACTTGTTATCTTGGTGCTTCTAAGTCATGGTCTGGTTGTGATAGTTTGAGTGGCTAGCTGTTGTTACTGAGATGTGGTCAGATTTCTTGTGAGCCAATGGGTTATAATTTTGTTGCAGCATAGTGAGGTGCCTGTTTGTTTTGTGTTAAATGCTACCTTCGAGATTGTGGTTGATGCAGTTCTTTCATTCTCAGCGATTGGTAGACTGGGTCAATGTCAATGTGTCTGTTTATTGATGCAGTCTGAAATCAGACCATGACTCAGAAATATCTGAACAAAGAACATTCAGACTAATTTGCATCTCATAAAAAGGTATTTAAGGACCTGTATTCTTACAGACAAGCACAATTCAAAACACACTGACAATATCTCCTCAAATGGTGATGAAACGTTTGCAACCAAATTGCCAAGCTCAGAGTTCAAACCAAAAGCCTAACTTCCAACCCAAGGTACTAATATTCAAACACATTTCACATTTATCTCTACTAATGTTGTACCAAATGTATGACATAGTTGCAAATTGTTTTATTTTTAAAAAATAGAATGTTGTTAAATTAGGCTCTAGACTCAAAGCTGCACATTCTGTTCTAGCTTCATCTCAAGTTTTCATTCTAATAAAGACCCAGATTTTCATATTAAAATGTTCACACACATGCAAAAGAAGGTATTTTATACCATTATAACACACTGCTGAAATATTTTTATAATAATTATAATAGTAGCAGCCCAACTATTAGATGAAGGTGATTTAATTTTTATAATGCTTTATATAAACTAAATAAAACTTACAAAAATAATTTACCAAAGTTTTCCAAAGGTGAGGTACTTATTGAAAAAACTGTTTCCAGAACAAGACAAGGTGCTATTTCTGCTTCAGAAGATATGGAAGGAATTCTGTAAAAAAAAATGAATCCACCCAAAAAATAAGCATTACATGAACATTTTTTTTAAAGCTTTGCTATGTAGTCAAATTCTTTGCTGATTTCAAATACGCTGGCATCTGTAAACAACTAAGATTTGGGAAGCACTTTTCCCAAATTAGATAAAGGTCCCCTCACACATATGTGCTAGTCACTTCCGACTCTAGAGGGCAGTGCTCATCTCCGTTTCAAAGCTGAAGAGCCAGCACTATCTGAAGACATCTCCGTGGTCATGTGGCCAGCATGACTAAATGCTAAAGGAGTACAGAACGCTGCTACCTTCCCACCAAAGTTGGTCCCTATTTTTCTACTTGCATTTTTATGTGCTTTCGAATTGCTAGATTGGCAGAAACTGGGACAACTAACAGGAGCTCACCCCATTATGCGGCACTAGGGATTCTAACCACTGAACTGCTGACTTTTCGATCAACAAGCTCAGCATCTTAGCCACTGAGCCACCGTGTCCCTAAATTAAGAAACCCCAATATTTTATATTCAGATAAATTATGCAATCTTTAGCAATCATCATCTAATCTCCAAAGTAACATTTAATTTATGAAATGTCCCTAAAAACATAGCATCGTGTAAATGGAATTTAATTCATGTAATTTCCTCTTGCTTTGGTTCTGAGTTATTGATTTAATTTGCTGTACGGTTATAAACCAAAAACAAAACAAAACAACACAGACCTCATTCACAGAGGACGAAAAGAAAAATGAAAAAGAACAAAAACAGTCCATATGTATATGGAAAAAATGCATACATGTAAGATTCTTGCTTCTTTTGAAATTAAAAAAGTTTGTTTCTTCTGAAATTAATCCTATTTAATGTTAACTATGGCTGTTTTTTTGAGTGGGAATGAATCATACTTAATCAAAACCAAATATTTCTGAAAGCACTCTGTTAAAAATGGAGGAAACCCAAATATTACTCGATTTAAAATATTGGTACCAGATGGTATAGATTTATTACTAACTCAAACATTTTTTAATAACAATTTTCTAACCAGGCATCTATTTTACCTTGCCACTCTTGCTAATACAGAACAAGACAGCTCCAATTCTCTTCTCTTGTGTCTGATAACTGTGTCAATTTTGCTGATCTCTATACTGAAATAATTGGAAACATTTGAAAATAATTCAAATTATAATTCAAATAATTTAAAATAATTACAGACACTTCATTTTAATGTACATTTTAATATCAAAATTCATATCATATCAAAATTCAAGATGACCTATTGTATTACTTTCTCAATAATCCCATCAGTATGTTGAGAGCATTATATACCAACCATATACAAAAGTAACAGTAAGCTAGATATTCTCAAACTTTCCTAGTTCATAATATTTTAAATGCCTCAGTAATTTTTTCATGGCCCTCCTAGTGATTCCCAATGTGTGCTAAGGCAGCAAATTAACAATTCTATTATTAAGTACTAAAATAGCATGCACTGCTGTTGGATGTTCACTGGGGGTTCTGGCTTTGCACAGCTTGGAAAACAGGGCACTAAAGTTCAGTGTATATAAGGGCATATCATCCTTATGTCCATTGAATCTTTCAATTATTTAAAAAATAAAATATCCAAAATGCAGATTGTTGCTTAGGAACTGCATATTCAGCAACTATTCAGTTTACACTGGTGCTAAATGAGAAAACTTATGGCTGGTTCTTGAAGTTGCAATCACTTTGGCAACTCTTGGCAACTGGCCCTAAATATGATAGTTGCAGCGTCCTGCAATCACATGATCACAGTCTGCAATCTTCTCTGCCAGCTTCCAACAATTGAAATCAAGGGGAAGCCAACCGGAATGTGTAAGTTGTGGTCATGTGATTCATCTTCATGTGTGTGATTTGCTTAACTAGAACTGCTGTTGTAAATTGGTGCTTTTTCACTATATAACCATGTCTCTTAATGATGGAATTACCAGTACCAATTGTGGTTGTTAATGCCTTCATTTTTTTCCAGATTTTCACTTCATTAAAAAAAGTTAGAATGTACAAGTTAAATACTCTGGTTTAGAATACCTTATTTTCTAACTTTAAAAAATAACATTGGGCAATTCATGTAACTATTTATTATGATTTCAATGCCATTCTTCTGACTCTCTTGGAAGAATCTGGCCAGGCACTATTGAAGAGTGAATATTTCATTTCTTCATATGATTAATAGGAATGCTATTCTTTTTCCTCTCTAGTTACATTTGCCTTTCCATCATTAGGTCTGTCCAATTTTACTAATCATGCCTACTTACTTACTTACTTACTTACTTACTTACTTATTTATTAAACTTATATGCCGCCCAACTCCCAAAGGACTCCAGGTGGCTCACAGTAAAAAAACATAAGGAATTACATTTATATATATTTTAAAAAAAACAATTTAAAAACAATAAACAGCAGAGAAAAAAAAAGAAACTTTCATATCCTGTCAGGGGCCGGATCTCGCGAGATCACAGTCGCGAGATCAACAGCCCCATGCCTGCCGGAAAAGCCAGGTTTTGACTGCTTTGCGGAAGATCAGTAGGGTGATCAGTAGGGTGATCAGTAGGGTGGAGGCAGTCTGGTCCTCGGGAGGTAGCTGGTTCCAGAGAGTCGGAGCATACACAGAGCCCGCCAGCTGGAATTGTTTAGCTGATGGAACCCAGAGAAGACTGACTCTGGGATCTTACCCATCTCAGGGAGACGCAGGGTAAGAGATGATTCTGAGGTAACCTGGTCCTGAGCCATATAGGGCTTTAAAGGTAATGACCAACACCTTGAATTACACCCAGACACCAATAGGAAACCAGTGCAGCTCACAGAGAATTGATGATGCATGGGTGTATCTCGGGACACCCATAACAGCTCATGCGGCTGCATTCTGGACCAACTGAAGTCTCCAAATGCTCTTCAGGGGTAGCCCCATGTAGAGTATGTTGCAATAATCCAGTCATGAAGTGACAAGGGCATGAGTGACTGTGAGAAGAGCCTCCCAGTCCAGATAGGGTCGCAATTGGTGCACCAGGCAGATCTGTGCAAAAGTTCCCCTAGCCACAAGTGATAGGTGTTGCTCCAATTTCAGCTGTGGGTCTAGGAGAACACCCAGATTGCGAACCCGGTCTGAGGGAGACAATTTCTCCCCACCCAAAGATGGAAAACCAACATGGTCCCTGGGGGGCAGTACGCACAGCCACTTGGTCTTGTCTGGATTAAGTCTAAGCCTGTTAACTCCCATCCAGACCCTCACAACTTCCAGACACCAGCACATCACATCCACTGCTTCACTGAATGAACATGGGGTGGAGATATTCAGCTGGGTGTCATCTGCATATTGCTGATATCCTACCCTATATTTTCAGATGATCTCACCCAGCGGTTTCATGTAGATATTAAATAGGAGGGGAGAGAGGACTGAGCCCTGAGGTACCCCATAGGTGAGGGGTCGAGGGGTCAACCTCCTACCAACACCAACTGCGACCGACCAGAAAGATAGAAGGTGAACCACTGTAACACGGTGCCCCCTATTCCTAACCTCCTCAGCCGCCGCAGAAGGATATCATGATCGATGGTATCGAAAGCCACCAAAAGGTCAAGTAGTACCAGGATAGAGGAATGACCCCTATCCCGGGCTTGCCAGAGATCATCTAACAGTGTGACCAAAGCAGTCTCTGTGCTGTAGCCAGGCCTGAAACCCAATTGAAAAGGGTCTAGGTAATCCATCTCATCCAAGGACTATAAGAGCTGGAGTGCCACCACTTTTTCAACAACCTTCCCCACAAAGGGGAGGTTGGAGATTGGACGAAAGTTCTTTAATTCAGCTGGATCCAGGTAAGGCGTCTTGAGGAGGGGCCTTACCACTGCTTCTTTTAATAGTTGCGGGAAGGACCCCTCTCTCAAAGAAGCATTGATCAACATCTGGAGCCAGCTCTGTGTCACCTCCTTACTGGCCAAGACCAGCCAGGAAGGGCACGGGTCCAGTGAACAAGTGGAAGAACTCATCACTCCCATGGCCTTGTCTACTTCCTCAGGAGCCATAGGATCGAACTCACTCCATGTAATAGGACTAAGACTTTCCCCTGTCATCTTGGTTGGAATTGCCCAATTGGAGTCCATGTCCATCCAGATCTGAGTGACTTTATCCGACAGAAACTGTACAAATTCTTCAGCTCTCCCCTGCAAGGGCTCCTCCGTCTCCTCTCGACTGAGAAGAGAGCGAGTAACCCTAAACAGGGTGGCTGGGCGAGAGTCTGCAGATGCAATAAGTACAGGCATTTTGCTGCCTATATCACCACTAAATAAGTCCTGATAAAGGCTCTTAAAAGTGTCCAGTCAGATTCGGATCTACTGGCCCTCCAGCATTGCTCTAGATGTCTCTTCTGGCGCTTCATCTCCCGGAGCTCCTTAGTAAACCAGGGAGCCATCCTGGATCGGCTGCCATTGAGAGGTCGCAAAGGCACAATCTGGTCTAATGCCCCTGTCACTGCCTTATTCCAGGCAGCAACCAGGGCATCAGCCGGACTGTGGATCAGGAATTCGGTATCTCCCCAAGCTCCCTCTGGAACCCTTCTGGGTCCATTAGGTGCCTGGGATGGAACCATTCCACCTCCCTATGATGGGGGAGTGGCATCCTGAAGTCTAGCTTCATCAGGGAATGATCTGACCATGACAAGGGAAAGATGTCTATACTCCTTAATTTCAAATCATATTTCCACTGCTCTGAGAGAAATACCAAGTTGAGTGTGTGTCCCCCACTATGGGTCAGACCCTGAGTTATTTGAGTCAGGTCCATGGTTGTCATGGAAGCCATGAACTCCTGGTCCGCGTCTGAGGATTCACCGAACGACAGCAAATTGAAGTCCCCCAGCACCATAAGCCTGGGGAACTCCACCGGCAATCCAGCTATTACCTCCAGCAGCACAGGCAGAGCTGTTGCAATGCAGCTGGGAAGTAGGTACATTAGCAACAAGCCCAACTGAACTCCTGAGTCCAGCTTCAAGAGGAGAGACTCACACCCCACAATCTCTAGGGCAGGGAGCCTGCGAGAACAAAAGCTCTTCTGGACAATGGTTGCCATCCTCCACCCCTTCCCTGAAGTCATGGCTGGTGCAGTATCTGAAACCCATCTGGGCACATCTCTGAAAGAGGGACGCCATGTTGAACACAACGTTGTGTTCCATGATAGGCTTAAAAATATTCCAATGAATTTATGGCTCCCAAAGTTTTGTTCAAAAAGGGCTAAATAAAGATAGTTAATGTTTAGATTCAAAGAGGAGCAAAGGTGTGTCAGCCCTCACTGCACCTGCAGAGTTTCTTAGAGAAACCTTGCATCTGCCAGAAGATAAACTAATAAGGACATTCCCCTACTTCCTAACAGTTCCTCAAGATACTCCTTAGCACATCAGGATGACCCTTTGTTCTTTAGAGCATAGAATATCAGAGTTGGAAGTTGTTCAACCCTTTGCTCAAGCAGGACACCATGAACCATTTCAGACAGTTGGCTGCCCAATTTCTTTTTAAAAGCCTTCAGTAATGGAGCATCCACAACTTTTGAAGGCAAGCTGTTCCATTGGTGGTTCTCATTGTCAGGAAATTTCTCCTAAATTCTATGTAGATTAGATCTCTCTTTGATTGTTTTCCATCTATTATTTCTTGTCTTGCCTTAGGTGCTTTGAAAAATAAATTGACCCTCTCTTCTTTGTGGCAGCCCTTCAGATTTTGCCCAAAAATAGAATACCAGTTTTCCATAGATTTATATTTTTATTGAAATAATCTGAGAAATAATAGAAATGGGGATCCTGAGATGCTCCAACAGATATATTGGCAAATACAGGTTGGGTCTTCCTGGCTATCCATATTATTTAAACTCAAAAAAATGTTCACCACATTTATATACTCTTACCTCTCTCACGATGCTGAACCTGTAGAACATGTCCATAGGAGCCACTTCCTAGCTCTCTGGTTATGTTGTATCTCTCCTCTACCTCCAGTTTCGGTAAACTCTTGGAGGTAATGGATATGAGCTTCTCTAGGAATTCCTCATTGTCTTCAGTGTCATCCATATTCTCAGCAGAATTGACATCTTGCTCACCAACAGCATCTGAGGAGAGAGAGGGATATTAAAATAAACTATTGCAAATCAGATATCCAGTTTATCTTAGCATTGATAAGAAAATTGAGTGTATTTACAAAAGTTATCTGATTTCAGCTGAGAAGAGTGGGCATTTGATATCCAATTTTCTTTGTACTGTGATTTTACATCAAAGTTAGCATTATGCAACTGCTATGTAGATATCAATGGGAAAAAGTTTAAAGGGGAAGGTGAAAGCCAGAAAAGGTTTGAAATAATTTTACGCTCCTTAAAATGGAGATTAAAAGCGATCTTTTATATTTGTAGTTTGATCAGCAACGACATTTTAAATGTATGTATATGAGTGCGTTCATTGCCTTAACTTACACAAAAGAATGGACTAAGGAACAAAACTGTAGTATTATGGGAGCTGTGTAAGTCTACTGGACCTACTTGGCTATAAGCTTAAGATCTTACAAAGACTTTCTGAGTACTGATCCAGTCACAAAAGCAACAGTGAGACTTTTTTCTTCTCAGTTGTATCTGTGAATTAATTCCTTTTATGAAAGTACTATATTAACATTATTACATTATTAACATTACATTATTATTAATACACTATTATGTATTTCAAAATAAGATCAGTATATTTACATTTGCACTAAACCATACTGTGATTTGTTTCGTTTTTCACATTTATTGTGTGAACTTATTTGATCAGTAAACTATGTAAAATTAGTCACTATTAATATTATGCATTTTTGTTGTTATAATTTTAGCACTTGTTGAGGAGAACCAGTATTTGTGGCATTTGTCTTCAAATGCCTGGGTAACTTTATATTTTAGGGTATTGTGAACAACAGTTTGGGAAGAGCACAACTTCATGCTCTGTGTCAGGAAAGCAAATTAATTCAACCTGATTTGAGAAATAGTATTTCTCCTATTAATATGTTTGGAAGCCTTTGTGGTTTCCTCAACCTAATATTCCGTTGTAAAGAAATAATAAATCCAGTACTATGAGTTTATATAGCAAACAGATTTCACAATCTGGGCTCTCATAAAGTAGTTTATTGCATCTCTTCAAAGTGTTTCTCAACCTTTGCTACTCTTAAATGTATGAACTTTAATTCCCAGAATTCGTTCCTAGGAGTTGAAGTCTATTTATGTTAAAGTAGCTAAGATTGAGAAATGCTGGCTTAGATAAGTTGCACCTTCCCTGAAGATGAGCTGGAACATGCTGAATCTTTCTTTTCTTTGCCTCTGGAGGGAATGTAGGAAATGTGGATCCCAAATCTGCTACCTTCCATGTATCCCATGTTACAAATTCTGTACGAGGTCAATAGCCTCTCTCATTTGGAATGATTTGAAAATGGTGATAGAAGAAATCTGGTGCATAGTAAAATCAGGATGTGTGGGATGGGAGAAACAGTTCTGGACCTTCGCTGGATCGCTGACCGCTCTCTTGTACAGCATGGCTGCTACCTCTTCCTTCGGGATTAAGAATTCCTTCTTTTTAACTAATTGAAGTTTATGGTATATCGCCGGTTATTGCCTAAGATTAAAAGCTGCTTTCAAAGACCTCCTTGGGAAGAAAAAAAAAGATAGCAGGGAAGCTTTTTTGTTACCTACTTCCCTTTATTTGAGAATTTCGGACTTGGCGTTTACAAGCTTCCCAAATGGTTCGATGCCCATTTCTTCCAAAGACCGCCACTATCTTTCTCCGAAAGTTCCTTTCTTAAACGGGAGGTGGGAGGAGTGTCCGACCTTGGCAGGTAAGGGTGCGCTCAGCACAAGAGAACTCAAGCCTCCAGCGGGCTAGGAAACAGCTAACCACCGGGAGGTGAACCTGAGCCAGCTGAGTGGCACCCTTCCACCGTCCCGCACCCGGCGGGGTGGACATTCCCTTCGTGCCGCTTGCCTGTGTCTGAGCGACTGACTCTGCAGTTTCGAGTCCCAGGAAGACCTTCAGAGAACTCAGTTCAAATAACGCCGGAAAAGCATTCTGGCGTGAAGCAAAAAAACGGAAACCAGTGGCACAGAGAAATCCTAGTAGCAGTTCCTTGAGGTTGGGTATCTTTTCAGCCCAAAGGAGGAACATATGCCTCTGTCTGTTGGAAAATCAACTTGCTAACTGATATTTCATGAAATAGTAAAATGACAGAGTTGGAAGGCACCCAAGAGGTCATCAACTCCAACCTCCTGCACAATGCACACCATCCCCAATAAGACTATCAATGACTGTCCAGGTTTTATTTGAAAACCTCAGGGCCACTACATGTGAGTAAGTGTTCCACTGATTGAAAGCTCTTACTCTCCAGGAGTTTTTAATACTTGTACCTACATTTTTGAAAGTTCATCCAATTAGTTCCAGTCTTAAACTCTAGAAAAAGTTAAAAAAAAATCAAACAGAGCCTCGGTGGTGCACTTAGCTAGTGCACTACTAAGTATTTCCACTTAGCTCCATCTGCCTGCAATTAGTGCAAATTCAAATCTCACCAGGCTCAAGGTTGACTCAGCCTTCCATCCTTTCGAGGTA
>JANHFM010008795.1:8761-20799 GCA_032468115.1 Grayia smithii
GCCAAGGTCAAAATTACTGTAGTTAGCAGCACAGACAGATATCCCCAATCTCAATTCCATAGCGAGCAAACACTGAGCTGAGATTGGTAAGGATCCCCTGTATTTGTCTTCTTCTGGGTGATTCAAAATCTGTTTTCTTAAAGTTGGAAGCCCCAAGGATGAAATGAAGGGGAGGGGGGCTTTTGGTCCTCCTCTTCCCTCTCTTTCTCTGAATGGAGAGAGAGAAACCACTTCCATATTTACAGACTGGGGTCTTCAGCTTGACTCTAGATGTCCCAATGCCAAAATGGGGAAGTGAAAGTACAAACCACTCCAAATCCACAAAAAAACTCTCTCTTTAATGGGCAGGCAAGAGGTCCAGCAGGCAATTTGAAGGAAGTTGAAGGAAAGGAGTCCTCCAGTCCAGTGTTTGGAATTCAACCTTTCCAAGCCAATCAAGTAAGTTGGCAAAAGAAATGTTCTGGATGTCAAATCCAAGTGGATGTTGTTCTTTATTGCTCAGGAGCACAAATTCTTTGTGAAAGATAATTCAAGGATTAAGCAAAGGATCTCTGTGCTTGCTCATGAGTGCTTGTTTCTTCCTTCATCTCTACAGTGGTACAAAGATTCAACTCAAGTCATTCTAGTGGCTTGGAAAGTAGAACATACTTTCTGTGGATGATCCCAGACATAACACAACTGTTTCACCAGTGTGAGAAAATTGGAAGTGCTGTTGGAGGGGAACAGCCCTAACTAGTACCAATTGCAGAGTGTTTCTCAGCTTTGCTGGCTGGGGAATTCTGGGAGTTGAAGTCTACACATCTTTCGGTGACCAAGGTTGAGAAACACTGCAATTGCAGAACCTTTCATTGGAAGTCAACCATTCTGCTCTTTTCAGTTTTGGTTTTGAACCCATTTACTCTGCTGTTGCAACCCCAGAGTTTCAGCACTTTGTCAGATCTGTCATTGGGTCTACCCTTTAATGGGCCAAGGGCTGCTCCAGATGCAGAAGAATCAAACTGCTACTGTGAACGAGGAGAAATAAAGTGAGTGGTCATTCATGTTCTATTACAAAAGGAAAAGAAAAGTTGACTAGCTACAATTAAGCTTGACTGACATTAATTTGAAATACTACTTTTATGATTGGAAGTGTGAAGATCCCAGGGATAGAGACATGGTTGGGGAAGAGACTCAAGCATGATTTATTCAAAGAAATAAAGAAAGTAATAACACTTAACTGCAACTGAAATCCCAGAGAAAGGAAGATAATTGTGATAAGTGCCCAGTCATAAAATACAATCTGTTGGATAGCCATTGACATTGTTCTTCTACCTGAGGAAATTATTCTTCATTTATTGTAACTTCTTGGGAGTTTGTTTTCAATATTCATGTTCTGTAATAATATCCCTTTCCTTATTTTTGGTTATTGATTTTATTCAAACTAATATTCATCTGAATAGCATCAGAGAAGTAGAGAACAAGGCTACTTTTCAACTTTTTAAAAGTAAAGGATTCCTATAGTTTAAATAATTTGAAGACTGCCACCTCATCTCCCCTTGATTTCTCTTCTTTAGACTAAACATACTAAGTTCCTTTAACTTCTATTCATAGGATTTAAGATCCAAGCCCATTGCCACCTTCGTTGCTCTTTCTCTGCACTTGTTCTAGTTTCTCACCATCCTTCTTGTGTTATGGTGATCACAACTGGACACTGTACAGTATTCCAATGTCCAGGACAGCATAGAACAGAACTATTATTTATGCTTTACTTTGAGATGAAATGACATGACTATGATGTAACCCTAACTGGGTTAAATGAAAAAGATCCTAAATATTTCATCCCACCCACATGAGGAGTCAGTAGGAAGAGCAGGTGAGGCATACTGGAGAGTCACTTTGTATCTTTGACCACACTTTTTACAGTACCACCTCTGGTACTGGACAATAACTTTTATATTGTCTGATTGAACAGATAATCTCAGGGAAGAGGTTTGTAAGAATAAGGAGAATGAAAACTTTGTGATAGGAAAAGGCAGCCTCTCATATTCGAGGCAACACCAATGAGGCTGGGCAATAGGTCTTTCCTTCAGTAGAAAGAACTAACTAAAGAGTTTATACTTTGGGCTTCTAATAGAAATGTCTTGTATGTATAGTCAAAAAATAACAGCTACAGCATTACAACTGGAACCCTACCTGTTTTGATTTGTGTAGCCCAAGAGTACTGATAGCAAAAAAAATATGCAGAAATGAAAGCAGAGTCCCATTCTCTCGCAGAGGCACTGGGAAAAGAAATGTTCAGTCCCAAAGTTTAGTCAAGGTGTTAAGAGAACCTCTGAGTCTAACAAAGCTTATTCTCCCTTGCACTTGGCAGCTACCAGTAAATCTAGATCTAGGATTGAGGCTTCCGAGCAAGCTTCATTTCGTTGTCTTGTTTTCCGTCCCTTCCAGAGTGAGGGAGTAGCAGCCTGGTCTTTTATTCATTCCTCTTTTATTCCCTTTGCTTTTTATTTTCCTAGCAACCTTGTATGTTGGTCTGGAAAAGAGTGATGGAGCATCCACTCTTAAATGCCCTCCAGTCTAAATATACTGTGACCCTGTTTTGAGCTGGGCCTTTTTAAGGTTCACAGAGGCCTCGGGGATAGTACGCTCATTTGAACCTACCTACCTTCTCTTGCAATTGATGTCAAGATTATTTCCCCCTCTTTTTTACGATCTCTTAAAGACAATTGCCCAATAAACGGGAGAGTGCAGAGAGTGTGGGGAAGCAAAAAAATCCAAGAAATTGCTCTTAGGTTTTGTAACAAATTCTTTATATTGCCTCAAATAAAAAATACTGAGCCAACTGATCATTTCATGGGGTTGGGGAGCAGGGGGTGGGGGGAACAGCTGGCCTGTTGATCTCAACCTCACATTTTTGGTGACCAGGGTTGGACCTGGTCATTTCCAGTGCAACTGCCTTTGGCTTTACTCTGGGGAGATTCTTGAAGCCCCCCAACATTTGAAGAAGATCCTTGATGGTAATTGGGTGACACTTCCTCTCCCGAGGAAAGGAATACTAATTCTTCTCAGGAGGTGTGAAAAAAAACCCTTCTCCCTTAGAACTAATGTCTTTTCAAGTGGGGAGGGGACTGCAAGTTGTGCCATGGAAGGAGCACAACACTGAGGAGGTCCGTGTTTATTGCAACCACCATTGAGTTCTGTTTTACAAGAAAGATGACTTTGAAAAACGGAAAAGCAAATTTTTTTTAATAGAAATTGAAGTCTACAAGGTGTGAAATCTTAGGGATTTATTTGGTTGGCCAGTTTGGGGAAGTTAGGCAGGTCCTTGTGATGTACTTGGGTGAGTTCTACCACCAGGCAAATGGACCTTTCAGAAGGACAGCAGAGCTGGGAAGTCCTTTATTAAAGGAGAGGGAATCTTGAGGTCATCATCTGATAGAAGTTGGAAGTTTGGGGTTTCCCTGGATTGCAATTCCATTGTAAGGATTACTTATGCGCTGCTGTGAGCTGGTGTGGAGGCTTCTATTCTTTGGTTTAGGAAGGATTGTGGAGGCTTGTCTGGGGCAGGGAGGGTTAATTTGGGTCTGGTAAAATTAGGCAAAGAGAGGAACTGGGTTTGGTCCTGGTGATATGTAAAAGACAGGTAGGAAAAGGGTGCACCTCCATTTTGTTTACTAGGTTTATTTTCTCCACTACAGGATGTGGTAAAAATAGTCAAGATGGCATCCATGGTAGTGCAATCAGAATAACAGAGTTGGAAGAGATCTTGGAGACCTTCTAGTCCAACCCCCTGCTAAATCCTATAACATTTTAGGCAAATGACTATCCAATCTCTTCATAAAACACTCCAGCAATGGAGTGCCCACAACCTTTAGAGGCAGGCTATTAATTGTTCTATCAGGAAGTTTCTCCTTATTCCTAGGTTGAATTTTACGTGATAACGTTTCCATCTATTCCTATCCTGCCTTCAGGTGCCTTAGAGAAGAAATGGATTCCCTCTTCTTTGTGGCAGCCCCTTAGATATTGGAAGACTGCCATCATGTCACCCTAGCCTAGTCCTTTTCTTTGTTAGACTAGATGTACCCAGTTCCTGCAACTGTTCTTCACATGTTTTTAGATTCCAGTCCATATCATCTTTACTACTCTTTCTCTGCACTCTTTCTAGAGAGTCAACATTTTTGTATTGTGGTGACCAAAACTGGATGCAATATTCCAAGTGTGGGCTTACTAAAGAATTATAAAGCAGTATTAATATTTCCTGAAATCTTGAGTCTGTCCCTCTGTTAATGCAGCCTAAGACTGCATTGGCTTTTTTGACAGCTACAGCATAGTGCTGGTTCATATTTAAGTGGTTGTCCACTAGTAACTCTCACAGTTGCTGCTGTTGAGCCAGGTACTACCTAATTCTGTACCCGGGCATTTGGTTTTTCCTGTCTAAGTGTAAAACTTTACTATTCTCACCACTGAATTACATTTTGTTGGATAGGACCCAGTGCTCAAGTCTATCAAGAGCCTTCTGGATTTTGAGCCTATCTTCTAAAGTGTTGGCTATTCCAACCAGCTTGATATCATCTGCAAATTTGATAAGTTCCCCTTCTATCTCCTTATGTGAATCATTGATGAAGATGTTAAAGAGTACTGGGCCTACGAATCTTGAGGTACCTCACTGCATACTTCCCTTCATGTAGATGCAGTTCCATTAAGGACTACATGTTGAGTGCAGTTGGTCAGCCAACTGGTGGGGATGCTGCCAACCCACATTAAATTGTAGGTTGTGGTCCACTTTGTCATATGCTTTACTGAAGTCCAGATATATTATGTCTGCAGCATTTTGCTGGTCCACTAATTTAGTCATTTTGTCAAAGAATGTAATAACATTTGTCCGATACACCGCCAGCCCCCCTGGTGGGGTGCTGCTTAGGATTTTAAAGGGGAGATTCAGGTTAATGTCAGGGTTCCACAAAACCTTCGCCAAAAGAAAACTCCTTCTCGACCATGTCCTTTTATTCAGAGAAATAAACTGGCACATCCTGGGAAGAGCCAAATCTGAAAGTTCCAGGTTTTCCCTCAGTATATCAAAACCCTCCAAACTCCTCTCTTCCCTCCTCTGATGGTCACAAGGTCCAATCATCGTACAGTCCCTCTTGACACCACTCCTTCTCCAGATGTCGACTTGGCCTGATCTTCACCCACTTATATAATACTATTATGGCTAATATCTCCTTCTTCCAATTCCCCCCTCCCACTTTCCCACAGTTCAGAAAGTGGCAGCTTGGAAGCCACCTAATTATGCTTCCAAGTCTGACAGAAACTCTATTTGCTTAGCTATAGTCATAAACACCATATGTAAAATAGATGGGGAGGAAACTGTTATTGGAAATCTTTCAGTCCCTACTGAAAATACTAGCCAGATTTATCTTCCTATCTCTCAATGGAATTTCCACCAAAAACTCCCACAAAGACAAAATCTTCTTCCAAAGCATATTCTCCAGGCTGACATATTCTCCTAAACCAACTGCAGCTTTTGATAGAAGTGGTTTGATCATTATCAGAACTATAGTGCAAGGCCACCGAAATTTTCTTCCCGCTATATAATTGTTATAAAACAGATTTTATTTCCCCCCCCCCCCATGTTATCTTGTCAGAACTCTGGCCGTGTGATCACGGTAGAACTTCACTTGTCCCAAGACACCACCCCTTTCCCCTTAGTTTCTCACTGACGGTAGTTTTATCTCGTTCTCCCTCAGCACTACTATTTTTCTCCATGCTTCTATAACGATATAATATTTTCCATAGACTCTTCTGTCTTCTAATAAATAATCGCTTCAAAATGATTCTTTGCCGGAATGCAACTATTAATTTTGTTTTCTGATTCTTGAGACAAGGATGATATCAATCTCCATGTACTCAAGTAAACAATCTTTAGTAAATCTTGCTGCAAATATAAAGTGACAGAGACCAGGGGTTTCTAATCCTGGTAACTTTTAAGCCTGGAGGACTTCAAACTCCCAGAATTCCCCAGCTAGCTTGCTGGCTGGAGAATTCTGGGAGTTGAAGTCCGCCAGGCTTAAAGTTGCCAAGGTTGGAGACCCCAGACATAGACTACGTGACCTGAAATGCAACAGACTGGGACTGAGGAACTGCATGCACTCTAAAATATATAAACCTTATACTAAATGTTAATCCTATATTCCTCAAAATTACTTTTTATTTTAGCAATAGGTCACACTGAGTCCCAGCTGGTATATCCCAGTCTGCTCTTCCAGGAAAAACAAATAGATCAATGACAAAGTTGATAGGAAACAGGTCACAGAAGAAGTAAGCTAAAGGATTCAACATATTCTCATTTCAAATAACAGGAAATAGTTTGTCAGTAAACCTTAAAGGTTGTAGTTGACAGACAGTATTCTAGGACACATCAGGCTCTTGAGCAGACTGACTAAGTGAGCCAATTTCCTCCACTCTTTCACCACCCTACACCACCATTTTGACTGTGTACAAAAAAGTGTCTTAGCATCCACCTTCAGAAGGATCCAGCAGTTCCTCTTTTCCCCCAAAGCTCACCCAAAGCCAGTATTTGCTGTAGGGTCAGGCGTTTTACTTGGAAAGCTGTAGCTAAAATCTTTTATCTGAAAATCATCAAAGGTAATGGAGATATAGAAAGAAAGACGGGATACAAATCCACTAAGCAAATGTTAAATGTTCTGATAAGAAGAAAAAGAGGGGCTAGATTAATTGTCGTTGGGAGAAATACTCCCAACAGTGGAGGCAGAACTGCAGACAAGGATACAGGAAGCCTAGGTAAAGGTAAAGGTTCCCCTCGCACATATGTGCTAGTCATTCCCGACTCTAGGGGGCGGTGCTTATCTCTTTTTCAAAGCCGAAGAGCCAGCACTGTCCAAAGATGTCTCCATGGTCATGTGGCCGGCATAACTAAACGCCAGAGGCTCACGGAACGCTGTTACCTTCACACCAAAGGTGGTCCCTATTTTTCTACTTGCATTTTTTACTTGCTTTCGAAGTTACTTGCTTGCTAGGTTGGCAGAAGCTGGGACAAGTAATGGGAGCGCACCCCGTAATGCAGCACTAGGGATTCAAACCACTGAATTGCCAACCTTTCGATCGACAAGCTCAGTGTCTTAGTCACTGAGCCACCACATCCCTATATAGGAAGCCTACATTGACACAAATGCAAAGAAATGGGATGAATAAGGGTGGAGCTGGAAGAGAGTAATAATGGGCTGGGAAAATAACAAAGAGGGAATGATTTGGTTCTTGGAAATGAATTGAAAATGAAGAAGAGAAAACAGCTGGAAAGACTGAAAAGAAATCCTGAGCAACGTGAACCCCAGAGAAGAACGTAAACAGGGGAAGGATGAGATGTTGTTTCCTGCAGAATAACTGATAGCATGAAAACCATAGGTGTGTCCAAGTAGAAAATGGAGTATATACATTTGTATGGTAATGAGTGTGGAAGACAGAAAGGAAGATGGGAATATGCCAGATCAGTCTGCAGGTAGAACAGATCATACTATACATTCACAGTATCCATACAGGTAGTCCTGGTCTTACAATCACAACTGAGCCCAAAGTTTCTGTCGCTAAGTGAGACATTTGCTAAGTGAGCTTTGCCCCATTTCGTGACCTTTCTTGCCACAAGTTAAGTTAGTAACACAGTTCATGAAGTGAGCTTGGCTTCCCCATTAACTTTGCTTGTCGGAAGATGATCACACGAAAAGGTGATCCCATGTCCCTGGGATACTGCAACCATCATAAATAGGAGCCACCTGCCAAGGTCTAAGTTTTGATCATGTGACCATGGGGATGCCACAGTGGTTATAAGTGTGAAAAATGGTCATACCTCACTTTTTTCAGTGTCACTGTAGCTTCAAATGGTCATTTAAACAAACTGTTGTAAGTCGAGGACTATCTGTAATACCTGGATTCATCCCTTCATATACATTACAAACACTATGATGACCAAAACAGAAAAAAATACCTAACAAAATGCCTGATTCTTTGCAGAGGCAGTCACATTTCCACCCTCGTAATCTACTTCAGCCTTTCTCAATAGAATTATTAAGTAACCAGAGTTATGCAAGGTCAGATATCACCCTTTTTATTTTTACCAAGAAATGTGTGTGCTTTTTCAGGGAGGTTAGAATTGTTTTAAGTGGAACATTCAGATAATGGGGGTGGTTAGTATGTGCAATGGTTTTTTTTGAGAGAAAAAAAACAGAGGATAAAAGGATTGAGTAGAGATTGGAAGAGTAAGATCCTGAAAGGAGGAGAACATCACGCAATATTTGTCCGAACAAGGAACATGCCAGACAGGCAAATACTTCTCTTTGAAAAGATACTGCGCCTGCAGACAGAAACCTAACATTACAAAATAATTAAGGACAATCAGCAGTCTCAGGATGAGATGTCCTATGTAATTGCTTTCTTAGACTTTCAGTGCAAGAAAGAACAGTTGTTCTTTGATCTCCCAAAGGTTCTTTTTCAGAAGGCAACTGGACTTTCTTGTTTTTTCTTTTGAAGATGTTTCACTTCTCATCCACGAAGCTTCTTCAGCTCTGTATGAGAAGCGAAATGTCGTCAAAAGAAAAAACAAGAAAGTCAAGTTGCGTCCTGAAAAAAACATCTTTGGGATAACCATGACCTGGATGACTGAGAATCTCTACAGTCTTTTGTTCTTTGATGTTAACCACTTCAAATATAAAGGAATCCTAGCTAGCATCTCAACAAGAATCAGGACACAAACATCTACCAGAGCTCTTCACTCTGCAAAATACATTAGCTTTCAATACACATCCCCTAAGGCAGGGTGTTAGACTGGAGGCCTGCAGGCCAGATGCGTCACATAGGCCACGCCCACCACAGCTCCGCAAAGGGGAAAAAGTTACAATATGTCACGTGACAGCAATGTGATGGCGCGAGTTTGACACCTGTGCCCTAAGGCCATCAAAATCCAATTCCTGTATAAGACTATCCTTGATTTCTACTGAAATCACTACCCAAATTAAACTATGTGTACCATCCACATGATTAATAGAAGTTGAGATTAGTATTCCCCGCCACCATTTCCAAATAACAAGAACGGAACAGATAAATTCTTAGAAGCTAAAGTTCAAATGAATTAGCAGCATGAATAGGCAACAAGAGCCTCCATACAGCTGGACTGTAAACACTAAGAGTAAAACAGCTGATACAGCAAGCATCAAAGCCTTATAAAGCAAATGACCCTTTGCTGGGCAAAAGCAGTCCAGCTAAAGCCTATGTGCTCTATTAAAAAGAAAGAAAGAAAAAGAAAAGAAAGGCTCTGATGACTAAATTAACAAGGTTGCACATTTTCTTTTACATCCTTAGAGAAACAGACCATAAAAGCCAGTGTAAAGTATGTGAATTTGCATAACTGCGAGAAATTGAAGCAAGGACACTTACGGTGCATTTCTACTCACCAGTCCTCGAGAAAAATGGGACAATTGCGTGCCATTCCTCTGAAATTCTTCAGTGATTCCCTTATTTTTTTTATAGAATTAATCCCCCCTCCCAGCATTCTCCTTCAGTGAAATGTCAAACACGATTACAGAAAACTTAGTTTCAAAATTGCCACTCTAAGAAAGTATTTTTTTCTGCAACAGCTGCTTATATGAAATAATTCTTTTAAGATTAATTTTGTATAGCTGGAAAACGGAAAAAAATGCAAAAGTGGTTATGGGGGGGGAAGGAAAATGTTTAATGAAAGCATTCTAAGCTTTCCATATGGATATACTTCTTCCTTCATTAAGAGGCGAGCCTATAGAAAGAATCTGAAAATTGCAAATGAGAATAAGGCTTTGTTTTGTTTGCTTCAAATCATACTAGAAGAAACCTGCATACACTGATGAATTAAAAATTAAAACTTTAAGTCAAAATCAGATTGCAAAATACAATACTAAAAATATAACTCATGATGGATGACAGATGTTATCAAACACTCAGAAAAAGTTAACATGGTCTCCCAAAATAGCAACACTAATAGAATACAGCATTCCAAATTGAACAGTGAAGAAATTTCACGTTGTGATCAGTTCTTGAGAAAAATGTTCTCCTTTAATTCCCCACTTTGTGGCTTGTTAATAAAACATCATGTTTTGGGAAGTCATATTAATAATTATAGTCACTTTGTGGGAGAAGCTCATTCCTCATGTTCACATGTAAGAGGTACAGAAAAATTAAAGAAAATATCCTCCAACTTTGTAAGAGATATTCCAGTATCTTAACATTCAAACCTTTAGACAGCATACGTAGAGTCTAAATAGCATTGAAGGCTTTATCTGCGCATATG
Organism: Grayia smithii; assembly: GCA_032468115.1. Lineage (NCBI taxonomy): Eukaryota > Metazoa > Chordata > Lepidosauria > Squamata > Grayiidae > Grayia > Grayia smithii. Next base: position 19,071 of record JANHFM010008795.1, read on the forward strand.
AATTCAATAATTTCAAAGATCCGATTGAAATCTGAATTTAGAGAATGGTAATGACTCAGCAAATGACAAATTATTTTAGACATTAATCCATTTTGCTAGACATATACATAACTAGGGTGAAGCAAATTCTACTGAATTCAGTAGAGATTATTCCCAAATAAACAGATGTAAAATACAGCTTTTTAATCTGTTTGCTGACATTAACTCAAGGCAAAGTAATTCACAGGGAAGCTATATTGATAGATTTCCCACCTCATTTAATTTTAGAAATGTTTAGCCATAGTTAAAATTTCTGTAACTACTTTACCATGTATTAGAACAGTATACAGGTAGTTCTCAACTTACAACCATATGGGTAGTTGACTTACAAAAGTTCATTTAGTGACCATTCAAAGTTACATCGGCACTGAAAAAAGTGACTTATGACCATTTTTCACACTTACAACCTTTGTAGTATCTCCAGGATCACAAAATTCAGACACTTGGCAACTGATTCATACTTATGACTGTTGCTGTGTCCCACAGTCATGTGATCACCTTCTGACAAGCAAAGTCAATGGGGCAACCAGATTCACTTAACAACTGTGTTACTAACTTAACAACCTCAGTGATTCACTTAGCAACTGTGGCAAGAAAGGTTGTAAAATTGAGCAAAACTCATTTAACAAATGTCTCACTTAACAACAGAAATGTTGGGCTCAGCTGTGATCGTAGGTTGAGGACTACCTGTAATTGGACCAGAATTTCTATTGCTAAACAAGGTGGTTATTTTTGAAAATTTATTTCAACCACCGGTTGCGCCAGATTTTACGACGTTTTTGCTACAGTTGCTAAGCAAATTGTTACGTGAATCATATGGTTGTTAAGTGAACCCAGCTTTCCTCATTGATGTAGCTCGTCAGAAGCTAGATGAGAAGGTCACAAACAACAACCACATGACATCGGGACGCTGCGACCGTCGTGATACATGCCGATTGACAAGTACCCAAATTCTGATCATACAAAGGTGGGACTGTCACAACAGTCTTAAGTGCAAAGACTGCTGTTCGTCAATTTTCTCCTTCCCATTGTAACTTTGAAGGCTTGCTAAACAAATGGTTGTAAGCCAAGGACTACTTATACAAAAATGAGTCGGCATATTTACAAAGTTCATTAGTGCTGCAGTGTAATACATGCATACTATGTTTTGGATTTTGTTTCACGTTTTGGATTTTTGCCTCCTGTGCTTTTTGTTGATGTGAATGTGCTATACAGTAAATGATAACTTTCTCTACAGGAGAAACTTTTTCAAAAGTGTTAATTATGGATGAATTTCTGAGATTCTCTAAGTACACGATGTCATGTTTTGTGCTGTTTTTTTCCATAAAAACAATTTCCTAATGACCAGAGGACAGAAATTCCCAAACTTGCTGCCAAGTTCTCATTTTTAAAGTGGCCAAACAAAAAGACGAGGAATAGTTATGTTAACTGTATTTAATAGAGATAACTTGCTTTGATACAACATCTAGCCTGTCAGAGGAACAGATGATTAACCCAAATGAATCAATATTTAAATCAAATTTAAATTTAGTTTTCTTCTGGTTTTCTCTTCGTGAGTGAGGAGAGAAGCAACCTAGAACTAAGGAGAAATTTCCTGACGGTTAGAATAATTCATCAGTGGAACAACTTGCTTCCAGAAGTTGTGAATGCTCCAACACTGGAAGTTTTTAAGAAGATGTTGGATAACCAT
>JANHFM010008796.1:29258-40703 GCA_032468115.1 Grayia smithii
AATGGAGATTTTACAGTATCCTTCCCCTGGAGTGGGGTGGGAATGGAGATTTTACAGTATCCTTCCCCTGCCATGCCTACCAAACCACATCCACCAAGTCATGCCACGCCCACCAAGCCACACCCACAGAACCGGTAGTAAAAAATTTTGAAACTCACCACTGGTGCCTGTCGACTCCACATTCACTGAGAAGCTTAGCTCTTACTGAGTGTCTTCTTCTGTTTTTGAAGCAATTGCCTTGTATCATTTATGCAAGAAGGCAAAAGACAGATATACCCCTGGGTTAAGGTGTATTAAAAAAACAGAGCAAAGAGGATAACAAGTAGGTGAATGCATAGATATATTAGAAACCAAAATGTGAAAATGTGCTCTTGGTCATTGTTAAAAATGATTGTATTGATTCATCCCTATACCTCAAGAGTACAATGAATTTGAGTGCAGAGCTCACATTTTCATTTTTTCAGTCTGAAAAAAAAAATGTTTGTTACACTTTAAAACTCTGATGAATGAATTGTTGACATCCTTTCCAATTATTAATCTTTGATAACATGACCCTTCAATTAACCACAATAATTGCACTGTGGACTATTGAATACCTGTACTATTAATAAACAGCATAGGGTTAATATTGGTTCATTTCATTTTATTGTTCATGAATGACTTTCTACTTAATTATACAAAATCATGTGGCATTCTCTTTTGATTAATGTGTAAAGTTGGGACAGATTTTGTTCAGCAAACATTTATTATGTGCAAGGCATTATTAATTGCTTAAGCATTTTCTTCAGTTTCCATTCTATGTGAAGTACTTTGGTTATGATGAAAATCTTTATATAAGGCAGTTTCACATATGCTTAATGGCAGGATTTAGGCATTGGTATTTAGTAGGTGGTGATGTATTAACCTAACTGAAAAATTGTGAAGGATGCAGTGTGTCTACTTCGTTTGTGCCAATGATCCTCAGGCCATGGAGATATTTAGCTCAATTTCATAATTTCTGGATTTCAGACAATGTGCGTACCTAGTCTTGAAATTCTGGGTCAACAATAAATAATCCTTTTTTGTAAATAGTAATTGTATTCAATATTATAATTAAGCAATACAAACTAAAAAAAAAGGAAATGTGCAGAAAAGAAAGAAAAAAGAGAGTAAAAATACAAAGAGAAATAAAAAAGAAAGGAGAATATAGTAAAGCAAAAGAAAAAATATATATTAAGAAGTTACTTCATCCCTCACAAGTATAAGCAACTTAATAACTTATCACCTCTTAAAATATGACAAATGATGTCTTCTTCCCATACCCCATCTTTTGTCTTATAAACAAATCCATACAACTATATTTCTTTGACCTGATGTCAGAAAAAGTCCATTAATGGATATCAATGTATCTATTTCAACTTTGATCAAATAAGCCAACTTTATATTCCTTTCTTTTACTTCTAACAATCTTGATCTTTTCTTTTGATTTCTTTTTTCATGTGTCCTTTTTCACAAAATTCTTCAATAAGCTAAATTTATAAATCAACAAGCTTTTTTTATAAATTCAAAGTAGGAAAATTAGCCAAATCACTCTTTTGCTTTGTTATTAATATATCTCTTTTAATTATCAAGATTTTAGATTATTTCTTTTCTTTGTAGCATATTTTTGTAGCAATCTTTGTAGCAATGTAGCATATTTTTCTATTTCATTCTTGTAACATGTCACTTTTAAATCCAGTGCTAAATAGGTTTTGACCTTGTTAGGTAAAACTTGTTCCTCTTCCATAACATTTTAAAATCCATCTATCTATAGAGGTACAAACTATTAAAATTATGTGCCATTGTTCAAAAATATCCTTCAATATGTCCAAATGTTAAAACATTTTCCTTAATTCTGCAACTGTAAATTCAATCTGAATGTTCTCCTTTATTATAATCTTTAATTTCCTCCAATTCCTTCTAGTATTCAATTTTTAAACCCTTATCTTATGTGGTTTTTTAAAATTCAAAACAAAAGCATCGTTGCCAAGAGTTCTTTATAAGTAATTGCAAAATCTTATTTCAAATTTATTTGGACCTGATTGTAACTTTCTAAAGTCAATTCTTTTGTTGATTATTTTTTTTAAAAATTGCTAAAGTTCTATTTAAAATTTGTTTCACTAAGGATTGAACAAAACTTATTCAACACTATCAGACTTGTCAATTCACAGGTTCCTATAGCTAAAAAGCAATTAAAAAGCAATTAACAATTTCTGGAAGTGATTAGAAAAAGAATTGTACAAATGTAGTGTCCTTTCAAAAGTGCCAATTGTGGTTTGAACAAGGTGGCTATTTCTTCATCTCACAGAGTTCTAGAGACCATTGTGTTTTGTGTCCTTACAAAAAAACAGCTGTCTGGAGCATTTCTGGGTGACCTCAAGTCCTCCCCTTGTCCAGAGGGACATATTGAGAAGCTGAACTATTTGTTGGTTCTTCATTCTGCGGCACTCATCTTCTCCACTTTTTGTATGGAGAGGAGACATCTTCAGTCCCCCAATTCCAACAATAAGTAACCTTTATGGGCTGTGTGATCCCTTCAAATTTTGCAAGGTGGGGGGGGTGGCGGCTTGCAAATGGCTGCTGCTTTGGTAAATAAAATAAGTCTTAAAACTCCCGGTTTCCAGAAGATAAATTAATAAGACATTTCTCTGTTACCCCAAGAGTATGCTTAATACTGTCACATTAGCTTCCTTTATGCATTTTTCCCAAGACAAAACACTAGCCTGCAGCCCTCTATCACTTTTATTTTTCTAACAATTATTCTTGGGTGTGTGTAAAGATAGGGCCCATCCTTCAATGATGCATATGTAACCATGGAAGATGGACCATTGTGTTACAATATGCCCACCTTATCTCTCATTCTTCTTAAAAATAAAAAGTAAATATTTTTTTAAAAAGAAAGTTAGATAAAGCACGGTTCTAGTATATTGTAGAAGCTGAAGATTCAGGAACATTGGTGGGAAATGATAATGTCCTACTCAGAGCCTGGAAAGGAAGATAGCTGTTTGCAAAATATTGTAGATTTTTGTAACCTAGTTCCTTGTTCCTTTTAATAAATCAGATTTTAGCTCAATTTTATAAAAACATTAGGGTGGGAGTTAAACCCATTTTTGAGGGATATACATTCCTGATGTAGAAGTTTACATGGCAGGAATAACCAATGGTAAAAGAAGATTCCAGTCTTTTGATTGTCCTACCTCCCAATACTTGCCATACCTCCAGAGAGGCAGGGAGTGTTTGAACCAGACTCTAGACAGCATCACCTTTTCTTTTGCTTGTCCCTTAACTAGTTTATCTTTCATTGAGGAAAAGATCTGACTGGAATCCTATTTCTAAGCTTCCATAGAAGATCAGTTATGGCTTTTCTTGCAACCGCTCTGGTGAGTTCCATTATAGCCTTGCAAGGACAGTTTTTAGTCATCTAAACAACTGCAGCATGGTGAGAACATCCAGTAGAAATGACTTAAAGGTAAAGGTTCCCCTCACACATATGTGCTAGTCATTTCCGACTCTAGGTCGTGGTGCTCATCTCCGTTTCAAAGCCAAAGAGCCAGTGCTGTCTGAAGACGTCTCCATGGTCATGTGGCTGGCATGACTAAATGCCAAAGGTGCACGGAATGCTTCCCACCAGAAGTGTTCCCTATTTTTTTATTTGCATTCTACTTGCAGTTTTTAAACTGCTAGGTTGGCAGAAACTGGGACAAGTAATGGGAGCTCACCCCGTTACAAGGCACTAGGGATTTGAACTGCTGAACCACTGGCCTTTCAATCAACAAGCTCAGTGTCTTAGCCACTGAACCACCGCATCCCTTAGAAATGGGATTCTAAATTCTTTCCTACCTACCTATATCTACCAGTTCTCATATGCCTCAGACTTTCTGACCTCTTCTTTCCCAGGAAATGCACTGTTAATACTGACACAGTAATTCCCTCCGAGCTCTGCTCTAACAGCTTCTAATTCTCTAATGCAAGATCACAGCATTTCTCGGATTATTTGAATGATTTCCAAACTTGGTTCAGTCATTGTTATTTCAACTGGAGCTCAGTAGCAAAGTGTTGCCAGCATGATAAACAATATGTGTGCTTTTCTGACAAGCATTCATCCATGTAAAAAAATATAAATTATTGTAATGTTTCTCACCCTCCTACCAAATGGCAATGAACGATTTAGGCACAATGGCATGGACTTCAATACATAAGGAGTGCATAACGTGCATAGATACATTTCTGTGTAAAGTGAGAGCTCCAATTTGACCATCTTTTCTTCTTAATGATATTTAGGGATAGGGACATTAATTCCTATCATGGCATCCCAAAGCTGGCATTCCTTAAGCGTTAACATCTTGCACACAAAAGCTGCAATACCTCATCACTTCTGACTGTGTCATAAATCTACATTTTTTACACTCAGTCTAATTATCTAACACTGCAATACTATTTATGTTACTGTCAGTTGCAGCGAGAGTTTATTGTTGGGCAATACAGTTTGAATTTTCAAATAATCTGTTTCAAAACCAGACCCAAGAATAAATTCTGGAACTTGACATATTTCTAGTTTTCCTAGGAACAGATTTAAAACATATGAACACTTAAGCAACAGGAATGGAATAAGCTGACTTTTAACCAAAGTTTGTCAAAGTTCTATCTGGCATTAACCTTGTGTGTCAAATGGCAATCAGATAGGGGGTTTTAAGCATTACCAGGCAGAGGAAATTGTACAAGTACTCTATTTTTCCCTTAACAACTTTGCTAGAAAGATGATAAAATCAGTGGAAAAAGAACAAAGGCTATCTTCCAGGCCTGTCAAACTAGTGTCCTGTGGGCTGGATACATCATGTGAGGCCACACCCACCCTGGCTCCACAAAGGGAAAAATCTTCGTAATATGTCATGATCCATCCCATGACATGATCAAGTGACACCTGTGTGACATAGACCATAACACTGTAGGGATAAATCAAGGCAAGTACATGATAAAGACACTCATGATCTATAACATGGGTGGCCAACCCCTGGCCATGGTCTGTTCAGAACGTGGCCACACAGGCGGTGGGTGAGTGTGTGTGCTTGTGTAAAGCTCTCCCCATGCAAGTGGCAGCAGCTTGTGCTCACATGTGGAACTTCCTTTGCCACTCCCACCACTTGCACAAATGGAGTTGTGCAAGCTTGCACACACCTATCTGCCACTCTCAGGGAACCCATCCCATCTCTTACTCCCTCCCCCACTGCCGGGCTGCCAAGCCATAAAGATTGGTGACCGCTGATCTACAGTTGATGCTTGAATTAAGCTGTAGGCTACTTCCTTTTCATTTTGCTGTTTTCTATAGGATCTTTCTGGATTGAGAAGCTTTCTAAAAAAAAAAACCCAGAGAAGCAAACAGTTTCAGTTAAATCTAGACTTCATATTATAAGTTTTCTTTATATATAAAATGCTAAGCGGTGTAATCACTTCAGGAATATTTGAATGCTATTCCCTAAAGTACAGATGTATTGGAACACCAGTTCCCTGTATCCGACAATCAGTGAGGCTGGGTAGAAATTCTAGGAATTTTAGTCTCAGTGAATTAGGAAAGCCTGATCTAGAGCACAGTCCTTATTCGTCCTTTGGAAGTGCTGTAGAATCAAGGTCATGTGCAATGGACTTGATTCAGCCTGGACTACTGCTTTGGAAGTAATTAACTAAATTAAAAAATGGAAGTGCAACAGAAAGCTACATAATTTTATGTAGCATGTAGTTTGTCCTTGAGAAGTTGAGTGAAGAGATTCTGAAGAGCCTAAAAAAAGACAGGAAATAAACCCCAGCCCTCAGATCTTGTCTTTACCAAGTAGTCAAATATTTTTTGCTTACAAACCTTTACCAGGAAGGTAAAGCCAACAGAGAAAAGGCGTATACAGGTACAGACATAGTTTAAGTACTGTGGAATTTAAAAAAAAAAACATTTTATTTTTCCTTATTTCGCTAAGGAGTTATCCTAAAATCATAAAGCTCTTTTTTTCTTTTAGAAGAACTAGAATTGTGTGTGTGTGTGCGTGTGTGTGTCCCTGGACTGACTATTAAAAAAATAGTGGAATGTCTTGCCTCCAGAAGTTGTGGAGGCTCCATCATTGGAGGTTTTCAAGAAGAGATTGAACAACCATTGGTCTGGAATGGTACAGGGTCTCCTGCTTGAGCAGGGGTTTAGACTAGAAGTCCATCAAGGTACCTTCCAATCCTGTTATTCTATGTTAACATAGATCTCCAGGCCTAATGATTCCTTTTTATTGTCCCCATTATTATGAAGACATAAGTTTGTGAGTCTCGTCACTACAAAGATTAGTTTATAGATAAAAGTGGGATGCTGGGTGTCAAGGGATCTGTTAGTGCAAATGGATGTTAATTTTGCTTTGGAATATCTCTTAAAAGCATAATTGTTAAAATGCTTTAGAAGAACAAATGGCCAAACTGTGTGAACTTTTGGTGGGTATATAGCCAGTTTATTACGTGGATGAAATCCATAAGAGCTAAACTAAATATGTCTAAGTTTATTCCACTTAAGGGTGCGTTTCCCCCTTGCTAATCTGATCGGTTTGATATGTTGCTCTTCTTCTCTGGGTGAATTGAATCTGAGGTCTAGGAATGGAAAGCCACTGCCTAATTTTCTGTACAATCCTGCCAATGAAACATTCCGCTATTTAAAAATTATTATTTTTTGATGAATGGTCTGTCAGCATTGGATGAAGTTAACATTCTTTTGCTCAATAAAGTAAATATTGAAGTTGTAAGATAAACACAGCCTAAGTTAGCTAAGTGCTTTATTGCTGTCACATCTGTTCCTACCTAGTTTTAGCACTGGTGTTTTATTTTACATCTATAATATATGAATGGTTGGTTAGAATTTCCTTACATGTGTTAATCACTTTAAATGCTAACATTTAACACTATTCCCCAAATAGTGTGAATTATAAATGATAAAGAATAGCTGCAATCCAAGGTAAATTATGTTGAATTTATCAGGATTTACTTCCAGGTAAGTAGCCGTATGACTGTCCTTTAATGAACAGTTACTTTATGCTGTACCTGTTCATTGGGGAGTCCTTTTTAATTAATAGCATATAAAGATAATTTCTATCTAAGTGGTAATAGTTTCTGTGCCTCCACCTCCCCCACCCTGACAAATTAACTGCTTTTCATGTCAAAATAAACAGCTGAAACAGCTCATAGACAACATTTATTTTGTATGTACATTAATGGGCACTTCCGTTTTTCCTGGAGGCTAAAATCCACTTTGAAATTCTTGTTTGATAAATTCCCTGGCTTTCTAAGTAATTTAGCTGTCTATGGGGCTGCTGATCCTTTGAGGATATTGCTGATCTATTGGGACTCTTACACCACATCTACATATCCAAGTTCAAATATATACTTAAGATGATTGGTTTAAACTTCAGTTGTTGTCTGATAGAGTAGTTTGATTGTCTCCTATTTCATTTCTACATTCTGAACCTAATCCATACAAACCTTATTTTTAAATATGTTTGCTAAATTCACCAGTTGATACAGGAATAGGTCTGTAGACCAACATGAAAGTAATTTTGAGTACATACTGTAATAATGATATAAGAGGAAAACGTTGGTTTTACATTCATTAGTATGAATGTAAATTAGCATCATATACCTGCAGTTCATTGTACCAATTTTCCCAAGAAAAGGAGAATTTCAGTCTTTAACCTAATTCCAGTTTGGTTCTCTAAAAACATTTGAGTGCAATCTACTTTACTTACCAAAGAGTTACCGCTAAATTGTTAGATTCGGCGCAGGGAAAGAAAAGGCGGCAGGCGGCAGTCCATTCAGCACTTTTATTTTCAGCTCGCTATGACTAGAACTGGCCAGCAGGCTGCTGGGCCTCAGCTTTTAAAGAGCTCCGGCAGACTATTTGGCCAATGATAGGAGTTTAAACTTCTCACTGCTTGATTAACCAATCAGCGGCGGGCATGCAAAAGAAGGGGGGATGTATCAGTACGTAACACCCTCTCCCCCTAGACAGAGTATTGCCCAATTGGCATTTGACACAAGTGATGTAGTCGCGCAGGTAGGTGGGGCGCCGTATAGTCCTACTGGACCTGGGCAGTTCAGTTGTTGTGGAGACTTCGTCTGGAATGGATGGACCTGTAGCTCTTCCGGCTCTTTGATGTGGAACCTCCTGGAAGTCGGCCATAGAGGGCACTGTTTTGGGCCTAGCGTCTCTTGCTGTTACTGCAAGATTATCTTGCAGCACCTCTGGACATGGATTTCTGGACTCTTTAAAGGAATTACTTCAAGGGGACGTCTGGACTCGGGCTTCCGACTCCTCGGACTGGGTTTCCTCACTGGACTCGACTGGACACAGATAAGTCCTCGCGTTCCTCCCTTGGGCTTGAGCGTAAGGAGTCTGGGCAATGTAGCGGCAGGACTGGTTCGCCATCCCCAGTTCCCATGGTGGACTGGTGGTTTCCCTCATCTGGTTGTTTGGCTCCCTCTGGTTTGGTGCCATCTCAGGCTCCCGGATTCTGGCATCTCCCCACCGCCGACGCAGCTGGTCGATGTGCCTTCTCCAGACCTGGTGGTCCTCTAGTTGGACTCTGTAGGATTTGGGACCGGTGATTCCCACAATATATCCCCTCACCCATCTGGGTTGACCTGTGTGGATCAGCGCGAACACTGGATCCCCTTCCTGGAATGCCCTGAATGGGCGGCTAGAGTCCAAGGGTGTCTCTGGGCATTACTGGGGGCAGTCTGTCCAGCTGTGACCTCAGCTTCCTGCTCATGAGTAGTTCTGCGGGGCTTCTGTTCATTGCAGCACATGGTGTGATGTGTTGTGCCAGCAAGAACTTGTCTATCTTTTCTTGCCAACCCCCAGGGCCCATTCTGGTGAGAGTTTCTTTGGTTAATCTCACCATTCTCTCAGCCTGTCCATTTCTGGCCAGGCTATAGGGTGCCACCAATGCGTGCCTGATGCCCAGTTCCACTAGGAAGACTTCTATCTGTTTGGTGATCAGTTGGGGGCCATTGTCTGAAACTAATAAGTCCGGTAGCCCATGGGTTGCGAAGAGTTGCCGCAGGGCTTTGATGGTCACCTTGGTGGTCGTTACTGACATAGGAACCATTTCGAGCCATTTGGAATTGGTGTCCACAACGATTATGAAGGACTTTTCCCCCATTAGGCCGGCAAAGTCAATGTGGATTCTCGACCACGGACCCTTGGGTGTTTCCCACTCCCTGGGAAGAGTGTGCGGGGGTGCGGGATGCATCTCCTGACACGGCATGCAGGTGGCCACCCACTCTGCGATGTCTTGATCCAGCTTGGGCCACCATACATAGCTCCGAGCCAGCGACTTCATCCGGACGATTCCGAGGTGTCCCATATGCAGGGTTTCGAGAGTTTGCTTTCTAAGTTTCTGTGGAATGACTACTCTCTCACCCCATAGTAGGCACCCTTTTATGGTGGATATTCCTTCTGTTTGGTGGCATAGTTTCTGTATTCCTCTCCCAGCTGTCCTTGTGGCCACCCCCCTCAGCACATAGTTCATGATTTGGGATAGAAGTTTATCCTTCCTGTGTATTCGGCAACTTCGTTGGAGGTTACCGGGCTTGAAGTTTCTGAGTTGATGAGGAATAGACTATATGTGGGCGCAGGGTTGTCCACAAGTTTGGCCATGGGGCATCGGCTGAGTGCGTCTGCATTGCAGATGGACTTGCCAGGGTGGTGTGTGAGTTGATAGTTGTATCCGGACAGGAAGATGGACCATCTGGCCATCCTGGAAGACATGTATGTGGGAGTTTGTTGGTCTCCGGAGAGTAGTCCTAGCAGAGGTTTGTGGTCAGTGAGAAGTTCAAATTTCAGACCATAGAGGTATTTGTGGAAACGCTTAATGCCTGGTACTGTGGCCAGCGCTTCCTTGTCGATTTGGCTGTAGTTCCTTTCAGCCAGTGACAGGGTCTTTGAATAGTAGGCAATTGGGGCTTCGGCACCATTAGGTAGTCTGTGGCTGAGAACAGCGCCGACCCTGTAAGGTGAAGCATCACAGGTGAGGAGTAGTGTTTCGTTATATTGTATGAGGATGCTGTCCGATGATAACAAGTCCTTGATGGTTGCAAATGCTTGGTCTTCCTTCCTCCCCCATGTCCAGGTAGCCATCTTTCCCAGTAGCTGGTGGAGTGGTTCAGCAACTGTTGCCTTCTGTTTTAAAAATATACTGTAAAAATTCAGTAATCCTAAGAAGGCTTGGAGTTCCGATTTATTCTTTGGGATTGGGGCATCCTTGATCACCCTGACCTTATCATTAGTGGGATGGATGCCTGATCCATCTATTAGGTATCCCAGAAATTCTACCTGTGTTATCCTAATTTTGCATTTTTCCTTTTTACATGTAACCCTTTCTTTTGGAATAGGCTCAATGTCTGTTTAAGTCTATCCAAAAGTTGTGATTTTGAGTTTCCTGATATTAATACGTCATCGAAATATGGCATTACCCCCGGGATCCCCTGAAGGAGGCACTCCATCATGCTTTGGAAAATACCAGGGGCGGCGCTGACCCCAAATTGGAGTCAATTGCACTTAAAGGCCTCCCTGTGTGACACTATTGTTTGTGCCTCTGCAGTTGTGGCATCTACCGGCAGTTGCGGGTATGCCTGGGCTAAGTCTAATTTTGCAAAAATGATTCCGTTTCCCAGGAAGTGCAACAAATTTTGTACTACTGGGACAGGATATGTACTTTGCTGTAAGCCTTTATTGATTGTACACTTATAATCAGCACATATTCTAATTGATCCATCTGGCTTCACGGGGTGACTATGGGAGTCTCCCATGTAGCATGGTCGATTGGCTCCAGGATGCCCTGGGCAATTAGCTTGTCTAATTGCTCGTCAACCTTGAGCTGTAGAGTAAAGGGGACCCTGCGGGACTTTAGCCTAATCAGAGTTATACTAGGATCTAAATTAAAGGTGATGGGTTTGCCAATACATTTACCTAGGCTTCCATCGAAAACATCCTTGAATTGGGACAGTTGCTGGTCTAGGTCATCCACTTTGAATTGGTTGAGCCCCGAGATGCCCAGTCCCAAAGGCTTGAACCACTCCATGCCTAATAAGGTTGGTCCCCTGCAACAACTGTGATAGGGAGCTTGCCATGGAAGTCTTTGAATCTGATGCTGATGTCCGCTCTGCCGAGGACTTGAATCAGGTTGCCTTGGTAGTCTGATAATTTGATGTTCTGTGGCTTGAGGTCTTGTTGATGTTGTGTTTGATGGCTTTTAATTGGCACTAGGCTATGATCGTAAAATACCATCCGGTGTCCAGTTCCATCAAACATGGCGACCCTTCCACATGCACGGTCACATGGTACTTGTTGCCATTACAGGCATCTGAGTGGCTCATGGTGGTATGATTAATATTCCTGGCATCAGGGTATCTTTC
>JANHFM010008796.1:79390-94362 GCA_032468115.1 Grayia smithii
ATTTTTTATAGTCCCGCCAGTGTTTTCTTTCAAATTGTTCAATGGAGAGTTACCTCAAATTCCTGTGAAATATATGTATTTTGTAGCATTACTTCAGTGGAGTACAAGACTTTCAAGGATGTGTAACAGCTGCTTTCTTATCTCTTTTCCTTCCCAAGTTAAGTACATGGATAGTAAAGGGGAGCTGGGGGGGGGGAAGAGAAACTACCTTCACAGAACCCTTCTTTCTATGGCAGCAAGATAATTGAAAGATATTTTAATGGATCAATCAGACCAATAATGATTGATTAATTTATTACTAATGATATTTCTGACTCATGAAACATATTTTATGATTTCAGATTATACACCCTCCAGATGTTGCAGAATTAGAACTTCTAACATCACTCACCATTTGATTTTGGTTGAGACTTCCAACATTTAGATTTGGATTAGATTTATTAGATTTATATGCCGCCCTTCTCCCGAGGGACTCAGGGCGGCTTACAACAATAAAAGACACACAATAAAAAATTTAAAAGAGAATTAAACTATGCATAAATAACAGTTAAAATTTAGGCCTCAATAAAATCAATTAAAACAGTAATCAGTCAAAGCCCGCTTGTTGAAATAACCATGTCTTCAAGTCACGGTGGAAGGTGAGGAGGTTGGGAGCTGTCCAGAGCTCCAGGGGTAATTCATTCCACAGGGTCGGCGCACCCACAGAGAAAGCTCTCTCCCTGGGGGCTGCCAGCAGACATTGTCTGGCTGCCGGCACCCTGAGGAGGCCAACTCTGTGGGAATGCACCGAGAGTTGGGAGGATGCCATTGGCAGCAGGTGGTCCTGCAAATACCCTGGGCCTAAGCCATGTAGGGGTATTTGTCATTCAGCAACATTTGCAGAGCTAGAAATACATGGAGCCATGGTGGCGCAGTGGTTAGAATTTAGGATTGCAGGCCAATTTTGTCGACTGCCAGCAATTTGATTCTGACCGACTCAAGGTTGATTCAGCCTTCCATCCTTCTGAGATTGGTAAAATGAGGAACCAGATTGTTGGGGGCAATATGCTGACTTTGTGAACTGCTTAGAGAGGGCTGTAAAGCACTATAAAGAAATATATAAACCTAAGTACTATTGCTACAATTTTCCTTCCTCTTGTGCTACTGAGAAGGAAGAACGATCCTTTCAAGGTGGTGTTTGACATAATACATTTTTTTCCAGAAACTATGATCAATATCATATTAAAATGTGGGCTCTCCAATTAATTAGGCTCTACTCAATCAGTTCATTACACATTGCAGCCCTACTTATTTCTGGGGGCTAATTTTGAAGAAAAGGCTGCTACATTTACATATTTCACTCACCTGATTCTCATGCAAATATATGATGGAAAATGAGAGACTGCACAATCCACAGCTTCAGTTTTACTTTCATTGTCATCGGTGGAGAATGTTGATACTTGGTTCATTGGAAGCGTTTGCCAGCTCTAATTGACCGAGTCACCCAATCTTTTCAGTCTGCTGTGAGAAGTTGAAGTTGTTTGTTTAACATTCCATTCTGACGAAGCTTTTCATTATCTAGCCACTAATACTCTGTAGGAAATGGAATCATTAGAGTACAGCATTCCTTCATATGTAAACATTTGAATAATTTACACTTTCAACTGGTGTTAAATAAAAGGGTTTAATCTCAAGGATCTGACAATACATATTCATTTCTAATTTCCAATAAGTAAACTTTACTTCTTCCTAAAAGCCTCTCTTTTTTCTGCAGGATAATAGCAATTTTGACAATTGGACACATTTGGGATTAAAATTTCCCTCCAGTCAACAGAATCGTGAAGAGTTATTACTAACACGAAAATCAGAAATAATTGCAAAACCTTACAATTAATAGCAATGCATGGATCTTGACGTACTATAACCAACGAACTTGCAATATTCCTGGGGGATATCTGGAAGAACAGGAAGCAGCAAATAGGAACATTGTTAAATGTTAAATTTTGCTAACCTTGATAACTGAAGCTTCTTTCTCAGTCACTGGGTGGCATTGTGGCCAACCACAATGCTATAAAACAACAATAACAAAAACAAAAACCTAACATCTTATTTGATGTGAGTGACTACAGCTAAATTCTCCCTAAAGTATTACAAGGTTATATAATTGTGCAGAAAACTTATTCTTAAGACATTACACAATCACAAATTCAACTAAAATGATTTCTATTGTAATATGTCTACCCATCCATCATCTGTCTGTCTGTCTGTCTGTCTGTCTGTCTGTCTGTCTGTTTGTCTATCTATCGCTATCATATATCTATCATCTATGAGCATAGTGGCTCGCATGGTTAGGAGACCAGGTTAGAGGTTAGCAAGCCCACATTCAAGACCCGAGTGCAGCAGTGGGGTGGGTGAGATGCCACCCTTCACAGCTCCTGCTGGGAATATAAAAAGAGCCTTCTACTTGGTGTCCCCTGACCAATAGTGCTCCTCAGTGCTTCTGACACTAGTGCGATGTGATCTTTCTCTTTCTCTCAGTCTATCTCATCAGATTAGAACTGTATATTTATGTCACCTATATCATCTGTCTGTCTGTCTGTCTATTTTATGTATCATCTATCTACTGTATCTTTTATCTATCATCTTGCCCCAATTCAAGAGAAAATATATGAGAGCAGGACTAGTCTTCAGTGCATCCAAATGGACAATATTTACAAATGAATGTTACACATACTAGCCCAGAAAAACAGACAGCTGATTGAGATACAGGAGAAAAGATTTAACATTTTTTTCACTTTTAGCAAAATTAAAGCTAATTTAATATGCAGTTATAATTCCATTTATGCATATAGTTAGATTGAGATCCAGTTTCATGTTCCCAATATGTCTCTAGTTTGTTTTCTCTCTATTCAGCTTGTACAAGTAGTACTGGGAAAAGATTTCAGAAAATTCAGTGGAGAACAAGACTTAAATACTATGCAGTCTTTAAAAGTATTTGATCAATAGTAATACAAAAAAATATAGTTATATTACATAAAATGTTTATTTCCATAAAATGAAAGTGGAGCAGTTAGTAATAATATTAGAGACAGCCATGGTGCTTATTGATCCATATTCTGTATTATTGAAAGACATATGAAGAATTTTGTAAAACAAAAAACAAGCTAAATCAGATTACTGCTTTTGGCAAAAGCAAAGATTATCATGGCATAGTCTTGAGAGTTGAAAACTGCTTGTTGAGCATGGTGTGGGACCTTAACTCTTTTCTAAAATACGGTTATTTTATTGGGAATAGAGGCTGAAGAATACTTTTTACAGAAGATTTAAAATCTGAACATTTTTAAGTTTTTCAAAATGTTACATAGAGAGAATACAATAGTATAAAAGTCATCATGGCATTTAAATATGAAATAAATATATTAATAGCTATATAAAACAGTCTGAAAAGGTGATAAACTGATATTGCAATTTCATGTGAAGAAGAAATAGGAGGAGGATACGTGGAAGGAGAAGAAGAAGTGGTAAAGGGGTAAAAAAATTGCCTGTAAAATAAGATAACAATTGCTTCATCAACTCATAGTAAAATATTTTTATTCTAGTCCATTTTTTTAAAAAAACATGCCTTATGAAATGGTCCATTATAACAGTTTTAAACAGTCAAAATGAATGCACCAGAATACCCTAGATACATTCCAATTGGTGGGAGTTCCTAATCACACACACAAAATACAATTCTGATTTTGTTGGGTGAATTTTCATTGACATAAATAAGAGCAGAATTATCCCCAAAGACTGAATGTGTTTAGATGTGAATTTTTATTTCTACAGGGTTATAATTCAGTAGTAAAAACTCACTCAGATTTTACGCCTGATTTATACAAGGTTTCTATCTAGCAAAGTATAGTTTGAAAACATTTTTACATGGATCGTCATGTGTGCATGTATCTTTATTGAAAAGAAAAGGAAAGAGCTGGAGTTTCTAAAATATTTATATTTATTTCTAACTTTCAGAATTTGGAAAGAAACAAGGGATCCTGCAGCATGTTTTATCCAGTCATTGAAATTTAGGGGGAAAATATATTTAAATCTATACAAGCTGTCTTCACTTACAACTACAGTTGGGACCAGAATTTCCATCTCCAGGCAAGGCGGTTGTTAAATGAGACATGCCCAATTTTACAACTTTTCTTGGCATGGTTGTTAAGTGAATCACTGCAGTAAAACGAATCATGAGGTCATTAAGTGAATCTGGCTTTCCCCATTGACTTTGCTCGTCAGAAGCTGGCTGGGAAGGTTGCATTTGCAAATCACATAAGCATTGGGACACCACAAACATTGTAAATACATACCAGTTGCTAAGTGTCTGCATTTTGAACATGTGACTGTGGGGATGTTGTGATAGTTGCAAGTGTGAGGATCTTCAAATGGTTACTAAACAAATGGTTGTAAGTCTAGAATTACTTGTAGTTATAAAAATATATGCGAGTTCTGTAATTTATTTATTGATTTATTTAGAACTCTGCTCTATTTCAAGGAGTCAGAGCAACTTGAACCTAAATAAATAAATAAATAGATAAATAAATAGATAAATAAATAAATAAATAAATAAATAAATAAGTAAATAAATAAATAAATGTTATGTACATATGCATATGTACAGCCAGCTATAGATTAGCTATTTGCTTACATTTTAGGTAGAATTATAGATTTGGGACAACTCGTCACAGCCAACTCACTGCAACCAACTCATCATGGTCAACTCGTCACAAGACAACTCACTGGGGGACAATTCAACAATTCAGTTTAATTGTTTAAAATAGTTAAAAATTATTTTAATTTTTATCATTCACATTTCATTTTGTCCGTTCTTTGGCATCCTTTCTTTAATGATTGTATTGCACTATTTTTTCAATATTAGTGTAACTCTTGGCAAACTGTGGCGAATTGTCCCATGGTGAGTAGGCCATGATAAGTTGGCTGCAGTGAGTTGGCCATGGCAAATTGGACTTGGCAAGTTGGCCACAGCGAGTTGTTGTAGACCCTCCAAAAATTGCAGCATTGACACAACTTTACCATGTATTGCTCCTTGTGTATAGATTTAACATAGCAATTACTAGATGGCAGCAACCAGGTGGAATATATTGTAATTATTTACTACACTCTAATGGTCAACCAGATTTTTGGCAGGTGAGATATGATAGCCTAAATTGTGTTTATGCAGTTGTTTAAGATTATGCATTATTACCTCAAACATCATGTGCTGAATATTATGAAAAGAACATTTTGATCACAAGTTTCCTCTTCAGCCAGACTGTACAAATTTTACTTGTGACTTGTTTTAATTTATGAATTATTTGGCTAATCCTTAAACTAGTTAGTTTATTTACCGGTATGTCTTCATTGCATTTATTTACTTCTTTCTATCACTACGTAACTCCTCCAACTCGGGTGCAGAGATTTTATCTTACCGGTATTTTTCTTTCCTAGGAAGATGTGTTTTTGAGTTTTAATTTCTGTCAAATTTGAGTGGGATAATGACACATCTACCATTCTCCATGGTGTGACTCACATTTGGTAACAGTTCTGTTTCAAAATAAACCTGTGTATTTAAATACATTTCAATGATTATTTCTAATATTAAACATAGTTACACTAAGTCATTGATTATTTTATGTTCTAGAATTTTATGTTGGGAATTTATTCTTTAGCTTTAATCATTGCCATACTCCAATGGTTTCTGAATAAGAATGAATGAGTAAAACTTGCCCAGACATACAAGCCAGTAACTAAACTACAATTCAAGCTAGTACTACCACTGTTACAAATCTAATACTGTGTAATGTTTGTTAAATTACTCTGGGACTTATTTGAAAAGGTGATGTTTTTTAAAAAATAAACAGACTTTTTAAATCTTCTCAATATATCATAAAATATATCTTAATAAAATAAAACTTTTATGAATTGATGGATATTATTTCATATATAATTCTTTGAAAATTAAGTGGAAAACCATATGCATCCTTAAAATAATTTGCTTTTACTTGCAGAATGCTTTCTTAGTTGACCATGCATCTCTTGTTCATTGATCTTTTGAAAGTACTTCAAATACACTTTATCAGGAATTGATTAATCCGCAAAGTACATGTATTTCTGAGATGGACAAGAATAGACAACTTCTCTGTCTTCTCTAGATTTTGGCTTTCTCTTTATTTTTACTGCATAACATTGCATCACATTTGTCTTTGTGAATGGGTAAAGCTAAGGTCTCATCTATTCATGACAAGGAAAGTCACAAAGGACAGAAGGATCAGACATTTCCATTTCAGACACAATAAGGTTATCTTAAACCATGTATGTACAGTGTTACATTATATATATTATAATGGTGCGATCTGATGAAGATTAGAATAATTTTTTGGGGGAACACTTCAGTTTTTCCTTTGACGGGTAGGTATTTTAGTGTTAGATTCTTTTTTTCTTTCATGAATTCAAGACATTGTGTAGAACATTGACTCTATCCAAATCTTCGCACATCACAACTTTATCAGATAGTTTGGGAAAAGGCCTGTCCAAAATTACTGTCAACATTTATGAACCTGAGTCTTCCTGGTCCTAATCCAGTCCTTAACCGTTTTACACTGGTTCTCTGGTGTACAAGAGTGGAAATAATATATTTAATTGTACTTGCTAATTGGTGCATTTGTCCTGAACAAAGCCATTTTTTTTAGTATATGGTAATGCCATGAACATTCTCCTTGTGTATAAATCTTTGGAATCAACATTCTGAAAAGCAACCCCATATTTGTTCCATAAACAAGCAAACAAATTCTTTCAATTTGTCCCGCTGAATTAAATGGCTTGTTATGTTCTGTCTATCATCATAATTTTAAACCTATGCCTCTAAAGAGTCATTCCCTTAAAGGACATACTTATAAACATGATGTTAATTAGGCAGCATGGATATTTATGCTGAAGTTTCTCCATCTTGATCCTGGTCAGTTACAATGCAGAGTGAAAGGACTTACAGGCCCAACATTTCTGTTTCCTGAAGTAGTAGTGTGACTAAAAGTACCATTCCACATCACAAGTGCACAGTTGGTGCATTGGGTGACTAATATGTTGCCATAGCTTCTGGAAGACTGGAGATTTCTTGAAATCTCTTCCTACTGAATCTGTCATATGATATCAAGGCATATAACTCTATCCAACTGAATTGTTCCAAGATGTTTACAATAACTGCCAATTATCATCTTCTTCCATTTAAGGAAATAATGAATTGTCTAGTGTTTTGTGGAAGACCTGCAGTGAAATAAAAAGATCACCTGGTCTATCAGTGATGAGCCCTGTTATACCTGTTTGTGAATGAATTCAAGACTGGAGAAGAAACGTTATATGTGTAGCAACAAGATTTCAATATGCAAAAGAATTCTGGGTAAAAGTTAATAATATAATAATATGTGTAAAGGAATTGTTGGGTGAGATCTAGAGGAAATATAGAATATCAAATATGCAAGCCATATATTTTGTGCTTCCCCATATATTAATGTTGGTTTCCTGGACATCACGCTGATGAACAGCTTTACTATTTGAAAGGTCATTTGCAGCAAACCAAAATTTGACTCGTCTTTTCTAGCCAAGAAGACACAGCAGATTACCTGATCTTCTCTAGCCAAGAAGACACAGTTGATTACCTGATCCAAGTAACACACTTAGCTGCAGAATCTTGTCATTTACAATGGGTCTTAATCATGCACTGAAAGGTAAGCCCTATAGGGAAGGTCTAAATGAATTAGAGCCTAACGCCTCCTATTCCCCAACCAGAATAGTAAAGTTTCTGAAATAGATCTCTAGAGAGGTATACAGATGCCTGTGGATTTTGGCTGCAATAAAACTGATGACTACCAATTGCTGTATCTACCCTTTCTCATTCTCCCTCTCTCTGTCCTGGGGAGTAGCATGCTTATTCTGGATTAATTTGGATACCAATAGATGGTTTATTGGGGGGTGGGGGAGGAATAAATGAATATTTCTCTGGAGATATGCCTAATTTGTGGGCTTCCCCAGGTAAAATAGGAAGGCTACTATTTATAGATGGCATAATTATATCTCCAGCACCTTTATGCTGCCTCTGCCATGCTAAGTGGGTCACCTCTTTGTTTTTCAAATGAGGATGGAGCTTTTTTGACATACCAATAAACCTTGCAACAATAAAAAGAAACAATATTCATTATGCTGCTACTTGGGGACTTTCTTTTAAGAGTTAGGCCACTAAATGCTTTTTAATCCCAAGATGCACTGATTGTGATAATATAAGGCAGGCAAACTGAGCCTCGGTAATAAAATCACTGCAAATATGAACAGAATAAGAAATCGGTCAAAAGAATTGTGTAACAACTTGTGTTTATTCCACGAGGGAGTAAAAAGGCAAGCAAAATAGGCAATGATTTTGTTTGGGATTTGTTTACGAAAGGTTTCTTATATGTTGTATATGTAGGCAAAGATAGAGAGGAAGGGAACGGAATGGGATTTATACGTTATGGTTTTAAAGAACGTTGTCACTGTTTGACTTCTCCACTCTTAACCTGCAAAAATAAAAAAAGAAGCAGCTTTCACTCTGCTTAACCCTATCCCCCCCCTTTAATTTTTTTTTATAAAAGCTGTAAAGTATAATATGGCACAATCGTAAAATATAATTTTGTTTTTTAGTCTGCAAAAGGGCAGTAGAACTGAAATTATAATAAATCTGCCGATGTCCAGCATTGATTGTTTCAAGCCTCTGGCTTTAATGTGCAATAGCGCAGTGTATTATGATGCTATGATTAAGGATTTGTTCAAAAGAGGGAATCTGGACATAGGTTGGCCCTTTGCACTGCTTGACTTTACCACAATTATTGGTTTTCTGAAATATGTCTCTATGCATTATTCTGATCAGATTACTTGCATTGTACAATTCTCTGGTGTATAAGGAGACAGTCACACAAAATAAATCTTGACCTGAAATTTAATCTCCATAACTGTAGGCCAGAAATAAGTGCCTTTATGTGCCTCTGATGACAAATTTGTGCATTTTCCATAATAGGAGCATATTTTTCATTACTTAATTGTCTCTAATGGAAATCTACACAACAGAAAAGTAAATGAAGTCAAAAGGTATAGCAAAAGAGAGGAAACCTGAAATATTTTTTTCTATGCTTAATTCATAAAATGTCAAATGTCTTGTGATTTGATCTGAACACTTCATTTTAACATTATCACACTTCCCTTGAAGGTTGGAGGTAGGATCTAACTTTGAAGCAATGTGTCCCATAATGCATTCTGCTTCTTGTGCCTCTTTCAGACCCTCTGACTAATCATAATAAATTCCAAAATCAGGAAACTCTCAAAAGGGAGAATGGTGACCTATGGGAAAAGGCAGGACCGTACCTGAAGATTTCTGAATCTGTTGATCAGGATTCAGATAATTCTGATAATTGGTCCAAAAAGTCTTATGTTGAAATGGCAGAAATAAAATTCAGGACTCAGCAGGCCTTCGGAGTTGTGGAAGCTGGATAAAGGAAATCACAAGCTTGCAGATGAACATGTGATCATAACCACAAGATGCGTGCACAAGTATTTTTGTAACTTCTGAACTTTATTAATTGTAAGCACTGTTCCTGTTACGTAATGAAGAAAGCTATATATAAGTAGTTGAAATTGCATTTATCCCATCCTTATGAGAGGACCCACTCTTTGTCGAAAGCTGAATAAATGTGTGACTTAAAGGGAACCTGGATTGTGCCTCCTTATTTGCGCCAAGCCACATCAGGGTTCCTGCTTAACAAATTGTCTTATATTTTAAGATGCTCCCAATTGGAAGCTGCTTCTCATATTTCTGTATAGGCATAGGATTTGTGGGAGTGCTCTGTACAATTACACTTTTAGTGAAATTCAAAGGCTAAATAATTCCGCCCACATGGTATAAGGACTCATGCCTGGGTCCACCTTCTTCGCCTTTTGTATGTACCTGCAAGAGAAACAGAACTACATCAAAGCCATGTAAGTCTTTACTTTGAATGTATGCAATAAAAGGAATTACATTGAACTTACCTGCATCCTCCAGTTATTGGGCTTAGTCCTTGACCTGCAACAAAAAAGAAAGAAAGAACATGAATTACTTAAAAAAAACAACCAATTTCACAATGTTTCAGTGAAGAGGGAACTTCAGGACAGACAACCACAACAACTGCAACTGCAACAGCAACAACAATGGATTTTGTTCTTCAGGCTGCAGTAATAGCTACTAAGTTATATGGATTTCAGATGGAATTAGATAAATTCATGGACAACAATAAGGTCCTGGATATGACTGATAGATATATTACCTCCAGAATCAGAGAGAGAGAATGCCTGTGAATACCAGTCTTTGGGGAACAGCAGCAGAAAAGGACTTATTACTGTAATGTTGTGCTTCTGGGTTTCCTGTAGGCATATATTTAACCTCTGTGAAAAAGTGAATGCTGGGTTTGATGGCAGCAGTCTTCTTCTCCTCTTATTAGCCTCTTTTTGGCTACGCACTCTTAAAGCAACATGTTTGACAATCTTCTCAATCAATGAATAGCAGCACAGCTTAAATCTTAAATAGGTTCCAAGTGGGATTAGACTAATTGATGGAGGATAGATCTATCAACAGCTATTAGCTGTGCTAACTAAATCATACTCCCTGTTCAGAGACAGTATACTTTTGAATGCAAAATGCAAAATCTTTATAACTTGCTTATGGACTATTTATTAATTTGATTTATATAGCTTTCATGTCACCTAAGTAACTTGGGATGGCATTCAAGAATTCAAACACATAGATAATGCACAATAATCCATGATACACAACTCTGAGCACCCAAGGATGAACAATAACACAATTTCAGAAAAAAGGCACATCAACAACAAGAGTTATCAGTAGATAACTGAAGAAACTGAATGCCCATTGCTGAAAATGATGCAAAGTCAATGGACTTCTGATTTTACCCAGCATGAACCTTGCTATATTCTTAAATTACTGATTATTAATTTTTTCTTGATAATACAATGATTTTAAATACAAGAAGTTTATTACTCACAATATTCATATATGCATCTTATTGAAAATATCAGCATAATATAGCCCTAACAGTATATTTCCAATTCATTCTGAAGGGATACGTATACAAATAACAATTCTTTTAAAAATTCTGACAAAACAGAATGAAATAATAAGACTTTTGTGAAATTAGATACACAGTTTTGAGGTTCATATGTGTTAGCAATTAAAATCATGCTGTGGCAAAGAAGTAATTTTGGAATCAAGCTATTACGGAGATAGAGAAAAAGAGGAAGACACTCTACTAAATATAGGTGCCTCTATTCTTTTCAAGGAAGAATTTCACATATTGATGTAGTGACCAAAGGTGATGCACTAGGTAGTCTTCAAGATGAAAAGTAGATGACCAGAGCCTTATCTTGCAAGGTAGTCAAGCAAGGCATACTACACCTTCAACCTAAAGTTTACTAATTCAAACATCAGTGGCAGTGCAGAATACTATAATATAAATTAGTACCCATCTTTGCACACAGAAATTAAATTCAAGGCACTATTTCAAGCTTTAAATATTGCCCACCTGAGATGTCATCATAGGCAAAATAGGATGCCTATATTTTGTTCACCATAAGTTGCAGGAGAAAGCTTACAAGGGCCTCTGTGCCTACATTAATATGCTGGAAGCTGAAGCCAGTGAAATTTATGTAAGGTTGTGAATATGTCATCAGTGCTAGTTGTGCTTGCTTGAACATAAAGCATCATTTCCAGTCAAATTGGCTTCCTATCCCACCTTGGCTGTGAATCTCTCTCTTCACTTTGATTGCCAAAGGCTTATATGACAAACACAATATCATTATCAAAAGATGGCAGAGGTAAAGTAGCATATTATGTTACCTTGATGGTTTGTGTTACCTCCAGAGTCCAAAGTTCAAATAATGGCTATATTCTCAAGTGAAAATTCATTTGGTAATTCTATACTGGGTAGCATTAATCTGAATCTTGAGTAATACTCTTTACCTTGGCCAGGGTACCAGTTTCTAATCACAGGCCAAGACTGGAGTAGCAGGAAGTATGCCAGCTGGAACTGAAAAGGATTGGCACAACTGTCCAACGAAGTTTATGCAGCACCTGATTGTAGTCTATTGGCTCAAAATGATCTCTTAGCTTTAGAGTTTGCCATTCAGTTAAACTTGATGGGAAGAATGGCACTTTATATGTCATCTCTGTCTGAATACAGATGTCCAACTGGATAAATTTAGGGTAATCTATTATTAATAGGCTCATCTTAAGGCTGACAGGCATCCTAATATAATGTACTTGGCTAAATCTGTGTGAATCTGTTTTTCTCTCCTCTGATGCTCTCCTTTAAATTTCTTCTTAACTCAGAACACAAATTCAGTTTCAGTTTGTAATGTGAATTCTGTCATTTTTCCCTTGTTTAAAATATTAATAAAATATATTTCTATTTAAAGAAAATTTGAATAGAAAAGTAGTAGATGTCTTGAAAATATTTATCCAGAATTCATTAACAATCTCTGTTCAGAAAAGTTGTTGCTTAACTCTAATCTTTTCTACCTTGCATCTATAATGACAAAAAATGTATCTGTGATAAGGGTTTGATGTGACTTCTATATTATGAGATTGCAGTCCTGGTTGAAATATCAACACACACTGCAGACTTGCAAATACAGATGTACAGTTGTTAGTGTTAGGTCCCCAGCATCCCTTTTGTCTTCATCAAGGGGGAAAAAAAATCCAACTCACGTTCAAAGTTCAAACCCCTTTATTCTCACGCATGCTGGCACTTCCTAGGCAATTCCAAAACTGAATCCTCCAGATCTCCCCTCCCCTTCCGTTTCCTCTCTTCGTGACGATCACCAATCATGCCCTCTTCCATTTGTGCCACGTAGTAAGTCCATCCGTTGATTATATAACCTTATTATGACTATCACACAAACCTCTCCCTCCCCCCTAAAAGCTGGCAGCTTGGAATGTCACTAATATGGTTTCCAAGCCTGACAGTTAGCATATGTATCTTTTTAGATGTAAATATCTGGTTTTCAGATGAACATGCTAATTACACAGGACTCTGAGATTTGCTGACAGACAACATAAGACATTTTAAATAAAAACAAAAAATTAAGAATCTTAATTACATCTTAAAAATATCAGAATTTCAGGAACCTGGCCAATCCACACAAATATATAAGAAACAGAAAAAAACTGAATCTAAAGATAGGAAATTACTTGAAAACAGATGAAATATGACATCAATACCTGGCAAGGTTAAATATTTATTGTTTTAAGAAGAAACTTAGGCAAGAGTTTTGTGACGATTGACTTTCAGTCTATACAACAGTAGAGGTACCCTGTTGCTTTTCAGGCTACATCTGCCATAATTTGAAGGAATCTTGTGTCCAATCATAAAGGAGTTTCACCATCTAGCAAAATTTTCTTCCAAATTGCAGGCGAAACTTGAGAAGAACACCTGATTCATTTCTAAATATCAACATTTGTTATTAAAAGTTAGGACAGAAATTATTTTTCTCAATCTATATTTTAAACTGAAACATCAACACCGGTCTGTTAATCAGAAATAATTGCTCAACTAAGCTTCTTTTGTATTGCAGCAGAAATATACAGAACGAGAAAGGAAAGGAAAAAAAGAACAATACATAATAGATCTGAGTTCCAAGTCCACCCAGACAGTTTAACCCTTAGGTCATTGTGTTTGTATTTCACTTATTGGATTGTTAATAGATTTTCTTCATTTGTGTGAGACATTGTGAATGATGTGCTGAGGCCTTTCTATTACTACATCACCAGTGCCCATGGTCCACCTGTAAGAAGATAGTGTTAAAAGCTGCTGGAGTTTCTACCTCTTGACAACATCCCAGCTGTAGACTAGCAATAGCAATCCTCCCGTGGCAGTTTTAATTATCAGCACCGGCGATACCATCAGTAAGTGTGTAATTACGTGTCAGTTTCCTGGCTGTTGGGTATGAAAAGTGGAACCAGTGAGATGATGATTGTTGAAGCTGTAGACTCATATTTAAACAATTCAAAATGTGTAACTGGCAGTGTCATTAAACAGAGAGAATTTGACCCCAGCTGTCAGTTACTTTCCCTTATGCAGATTTTTTTTTCCTGTGCTGTCTGTCAAAAAAGCTCCATGAGCTGAAATGGGACAGAAGAGGAAGTGAAATATCCCAAGTGCTGGTCTGCTACTACCTTTCACTCCCGCTGAGGTGTTCTTTTACCCTAAGTAAATATGGCAACCCAGCTGTAAATAAACCCTGGGCATTACAGGAAATTATATAGGCGGGACTGACAAAGAAACAATGGTAGAATATCCAATAACCATTCTAGCCCTTCAAATAAAGAGGTTTATTTTTCTTCTTCTTTTCTTTTAAAGATACATTCTTTAAGGTACTAAAGATTTAATGTACTAAATGTCTAAAGAAAACTAAAGAACAAGGTTTATGGTGATCAGATAGGTTCATTATTACACAACTGAAATGGAATAATGTTTTTGTCTGTTTGAATTAGGTTGAAAAAGAATTTTCATAAAGATGAAAAATACATTACCCCAAAAGGTTCTCTCTCTGCCTACTATACAACTTTGTGCATGTATTAAGAAATTAACTTCTGATGTGTATTACTGCCTCAAAAGACTTAAACTTAGCTAGGGTGGAAAAACTACATTCTGAGGTATGTGCTTAATTAATAAAATAGTTAAATTGGATAAAGGCAGAAAAATGAGCTCATAAAGAAGTATTCACCCTTTAAATAAGATGAACCTTACTTTGTTAAGAGGCTGAAGTATCATTCTTAACACCAAGTCCCAAAGGATCTTTTTCAAAAGGCAACTGGACTTTCTTTGTTTTTCCTTGAAGATGTTTTGCTTCTCATCCAAGAAGCTTCTTGGATGAGAAGCGAA
>JANHFM010008796.1:108002-126740 GCA_032468115.1 Grayia smithii
TGTCTTGTTGGGTTGCAGAACCAAACCAGACAGTTATAGAGGTGCAGATGACGGACTCAATGATTCCTCTGTAGAATCTCTCAACAGTTCCAAGAAGGCTCCATATCCATTTGCATTCAGGTGACCCTGAGGATACAGATAAATCTCCAGGTGGCTTCAACAACTGTCTAAAAGAATGCAAATGACCAGCTGTCTGCAAAGAGTATAAATCCTTCCATTCCCCACCATCCAGTCAGAGCTGAAGGAGCTTCTTAGATGAGAAGTGAAATGTCTTCAAAGAAAAACCTGAAAGTCCAATTTCCTCTTGAAAAAGCAACTTTGGGACAACCATGACCTGGATTGACTGAGAATCACCACAGACATCCCTTTGAACTGGTCTGGAAAAAAATTAACACAATTAATTGCCCACCAATTTTTATTTCACCAGAAACTTCTGATCCCTTCTATGTGACTCCAGTATGCCTTCTAATTGTCTGCTAGTCAAACATACTGTAGGACTGGATAAATCTGTTTGTTTGGCTTCCCAGACCCCCAAATTCTAACATTTCAAATTTCAAGCTCTATGCTCTCTCTTTATGCAGAAGTTTACAAATTTGTTAAATTTGTATGAAAGAAGTTAAATGAACAAAATCCTCAACCATCTGTTCCAACCAAATTCATTAGATGCAGCTATTCCCAGTACAGAGGGGATCATGTTGCACTTGCCCGACACGTCACTGTTAAAGATGAGCAGCCTTTGACAAAAAAGATGTGACAACTCTAATTCAATACCACAAACATGGTTAAATAGACAGGAATTCAGACTTAAGCTTTGTCGAGCTCACCATTGCCTGGATCAATGAATCTGTCAGTTTCACTTTTTCTTACTTCATTTTTTTTCAAGATGATGAGTTTGTGAATTTGGGTAACTTTTATAAAAATAGAAAAGAATAGAAATTCCTTTCCATGCATTCTGGGACTCAGACATGTTTCTTTACTCAGAAATTGCTTCTTATTCTACTATCCAGGTCAAGAAATAGATCTGCATTTGAGAAAGATGGACACATCTTTCAGATTGCTTTTATTGTGCCTTTATTTTTTTAATACAGAATTTTTTATTCCATTTAGAATTATATTTACAATTTTGGGTAGACCATAACCAAAATCAAACCAAATAAAAAATCTACAACTATATGGAATGTTTATTTATGGAGTCAAGCAGAGAAAAGGTGGAATTATATTTGCCTGCTACTAAAAATTACAAATTTTGTGGAGGGTTATTCCATCTGAGTATTATAAAAAAGATAACCAAAGAGCTGCATACAGTAAAATCTCAGTTGGGATAGATGAATTGATCTTATTTATTTATTTATTTATTTATTTATTTATTTATTTATTATTCCAATTTATATGCCGCCCAACTCCGGGTGGCTCACAATAAAAACACAATAGCAAATACACAATAAAAATTTAAAAACAAGTTAAAACAATAAGACAACAGAAACACTCATATCCCGTCTGAGGCCGGATCTCACTGAGTCACAATAGTGAGATCAACAGCCCCAAGCCTGCCGGAAAAGCCAAGTTTTAATTGCTTTGTGGAAGGCCAATAGGGCAGAGGTAGTCCAGACCTCGGGAAGTAGTTGGTTCCAGAGAGCCGGAGCAGCCACAGAGAAGGCCCTTTTCCACGGACCCCCCAGCCGACATTGTTTAGCTGACAGAACCCGGAGGAGACCGACTTTGTGGTCTCCTTACCAGTCACAGGGTATCTGATCTGTTTCTTAACTTCAAATTCTGTATGAACAATGTACAAAGTAGACACAGAGAAATCTTAATATGCTTCTTAGGATCTTTATGAATAAAATGGGGAATAGTCCCTAGTGCAGAATTCTGAGTTCATTGAAGAAAAGATAATATAAGGAAAACTTGTAAATATACAAGTATATTTTACAGGTATACAAATCAAACCCGTATGGACATACCTAAGAACTGAATTTAGCATTTAAAAGTACAAAATTACTTTTAAAATATACAGAGTATACTCAAAATATATGGAGAAGGAAGCGAAGAAGAATGGAAGGAAGGAAGGAAGGAAGGAAGGAAGGAAGGAAGGAAGGAAGGGAGTAAGGAAGGAGGTAGTTAGGTAGGTAGGTTATAGGATATGCATATTATATATTAAAATCAAAAGTCTTTCACACTTTCCTTCAAAACTGTTAATAGGAATACAATTCTCATTAATGCTATTGTGAGAAGAATTTCACTGTGACACACAAATAATGTTTTGTAAGGGCACACACTAAGTCACTTTCTTATATGTTGGTAAAATTGATTATATTCTTTTCAATTTTCAGACAATTAGATTGCTCTCTTTGTCAACATGCTCTGTGTCAATGCAATTTACGCAGTACCTGGCATAGTAAAACATTCTGCATCATCTGCATGTTAAGTATTTCTCATTTTAGCCTTTGATAAATGGCTTCACAGGAAATAATGAAATGTTCTTTTTGCATCTGTACTATCTTCATTTCCTGAACTGTCTTTCTTAGGAAACATGGAATGTATAACAACAGTGTTAACATCATATTTGATATACTTATAAGTTAGGCATTTGTTCTTATGTAAAGCAATATCTTTTCAATGTTAATCTAATATAAATTTAATTTAACTAACTCTAAATTCATGTCACTTCTAAATTAAAAGATCTAAGAACAGGATGTATAATAAAACTCCAGAGTTCTTAAAAAGTAATTGGAGAGCAAGACTTTTTTTAAAAAAAAAACCTTGACTTCTTTTACATAACAACTATTTTAAAACTTTTCAACCATTATCATCCAAATAACTGTCTTGATAGTGCCGTTTCACAGTTAACTATCAAGTACTTTTCTAAACATTATACTAATACCTGAGAAAATATATCTCATAAACAAGCTTTATTGTGTGTCAAAAAGGATAAAAATATAACTTTATATTTCTGTTTTAAAGTAATTTTAGTACCTATTAGCCATAAAGTAACAGTTATAGATAATTTAGAGTGTGTAGTCACTCGAAACATCTTGACATTTTCACACAAACATGGAACCTTAATAATAGCCTTGGGATTACACTGGATATACACACCGCTACAAGATATTAAAATAACTTATGGTGCACTGTAATTCTTGTTTTGTATTTGTCCAAGTAGTTTTGAAGCATGCAATAAAGCAGAAAAATAAAAACTTAAGCTTCAAAGTCAGCTAAGCTGGATTCTTAAAGTTATAGCAGTCTTTTAATGTTAAGGATGATTAAACCAGTTGACATTTGCAATTGTCATCATCGTCTTATTTCCCTTTCTTATTAATAGGCTGTGATTAAAATGTAAATTTGGGCCATGCTGCTGTTTGAAAACCACCATAATTATTTAAAATAAAGAAGCTGATTGCATTTAGTCTGGAATTACATGAGAAATCATTAAAAATGGTGTATTACTTGTTGATCTTCCAGCATACATGAAATAAGTTAAGTACAGTATAACTCTCTCCTCTCCTACATGAAATAAGTTAAGAATAATTGTCTCCTCTTGCTTTTCATCATTTTTCTATAATTGTCCTGAATGTTTATTCTTGCAAAACTATTTATAAAAGCAAAGATGATCATTTTGTATACAATAAGGAATTGACAATTGCGCTCATTATACCAGCAAAGTATTTTCCACTTGAAATAAATAATAACTCAAATCTATTTTTGTAGTGAAAAATCTCTTTATACTTTCTCTTCAATATGGCAATTAAAACACACACACACACCCTTACACACACACCCTTACACACACACCCTTACACACACACCCTTACACACACACCAGGGGGAGGGGAGAGAGAGAGAGGGGGGGAGGGAGGGAGGGAGTGAGATAGAGAGATAGAGAGAGAACCCAAGTTTTGATATGTTCTTTTAGTTTTAATTGAATTGACATGCGGGTAGGGATTAGGTTAGCAGACAGATGTGCATAAAAATTAATATGAACTTGGAGAAATATCCTTTTTTCCATAAAACGATTGACCAAATGTTCACAGATGGAATTTGAGTAGGCCCTTATTGAACAAACTAGTAAAGCCCATTAGGGTCATTTCTGCTGTGGATCTGGAGAATTCAGTTGGAAAAGACAGTGACCTATGATTTTTGTAACCATTATTTTCCTGTTTGATTCATTACTTGTGTCAATGAGATGTGCGAGGCTTAAAATCTCTGGCACAGTTCCAAATTTGGGCTAACATTCTTCAAGCTTGTTCATTGCCCTTTGTGAAAAAGTGAAATTAATTAATTATGAATATTAGGCATATATTTCCTGCAGTCCAATAGATCAATAGATGTGAGCAACTATATCAAAAGTTTCTTCTAAGAAAGATTACTTTACTTTCAAGGACTTGTCAAAGCCCATGAGCCATGAAGCATCTCAGACAGAAAAAAGAAAGCAAATGTCATAGAGGTAATGCTTCAAAGAATGCTACTACATAGTCCACATGCCATATTTTAGGGGGGGAAATGAAGCTTTTTGTGCTATTTTTTTTACTTAATTTGCAATCATTAAGTAACTTGACATAAAAGTTGCCGTTTCAGTCCTGAAAAAATTGGGAGGTAGTACAGCCAAAGCATAATAAACTAACCAACTGTGTTAAAAAATGCCATTTTCTTAAAACCAAGATATAAGTGAAAATTGTACAGCAAAGATATTTTGACTAGAGAGTCTGTAAAACTGCTACCTAATTTAGACTGAAAATTGTGGTGTTATTAGGTGTCTCTAAGGGTAAACAGCCAACTACATTTTCCATCGTACTCTTAATTTGAACTGTCTCCGCGGTTGCTGGAAGATCCCATAATCAAAACTTTACTGATGTAGAAGAGTCTTCAGAAGCCACTTATATTAAGGACTTCCTAAAATCAAGAACCAGGCCTAAGGGTTTCTTGCTTTAGTTCAAGCCTGCTGAAATGATACCTGTCAGTATGTCAGCCTTCTCTTTGCAGGCTTGAACTTCCGAAAAACTCAACATCATGTCCAGAACCGAAACTTTATTATAACTTCACAGCTGAAACCATTTCAAAGATTTGATAGCCGCCGTCTGTGATGGTGGATGCCCTCTTTTCATCCTCTTGGAATCAAATCTGCCACCTTCGTATGTCATAGAAAGTCACTACATGTCCCTACAGTAGTTCTAAATGGTGGCTGCCTATTTACTTTCCTGATCTGGAAAACTAGTTTCTGACACACTGAATTTCACCATCTGTGTACCATGTTTTGTTTTAAATGGGATCTATGGCTTCATCTTGTAATAGATCTATGTTGTCATTTCTTTTACAGGATTCAGCCAAGAGGCTGGGATGAGAGCTATCAATCTCTTCCACAGAAAAGTTGTTTGAGAATATTCAAACATTCATTTATTTATTTAAATTCTATAGCCATCTACTCACTAAGTACTCAGCATTTACTCTAGGTGGCTAATAAGATATTTTCCCTGGATGGGCAATATATATATATATAAATACAAATAAATATAAATTGAACTTGACTGGCTTTTAATAGCCCCAGGGCACCTTTCCTGAACTTAGTATCTCTAGTTAGCACAACCATGGTGGCTATCATAATCCAATATATCTAGAAGCTGTCATGTTGGGAAAGAGGCATTATGGAAGTTTCTTAGGAGAATCTTAGCAGACTACCCTAACATGCACTAAAGAGAGAGGCTGGTGACCCACCTTAAATTAATGAATACAATGAACCATCCAGAACAGTAAACTAATTTTGATTTCAGTAAACTAATTTTAGATTTCAGTCTAAAAGTAGACTGAAATACAGCTCTGCAGCATCAGATTTTTACTGCAATCTAGTATCCTCCAGCTCAAATACTTTGGCCAACAAATGAGAAGGAGGACTCATTGGGAAAGACTCTGATGTTGGGAAAGAGAGAAGGCAAAAGGAGAAGGAGAGGGCAGAAGATGACATGGTTAGACAGTGTCATTGCCACAGTGGGCATGAATTTTGGCAAGCTCAGGAAGACAGTGGAGGACCAGGGGCAGAAGACTGAGTTGCTATGGTCCATGGCACAGGAAGAGTTGGACATGACTTAGTGACTAAACAACAACAACAAATCTTCCAATATATAATTTATCTAATAAATTAGATTAACCTTTCCAGAATTATAGGCCAAATGGGCAAATTCCCATCTGATAGGAAATAGAAGGATTTAAAATTCATCTCAAGTCATTTAGACATCACCAGATTCAACAAGGCTAGTTTAGTTTATGTCATGTTGTATCATCTGTTGATCTCGTCTGTGTACAAAGACTTGAAAAAAGCCAAAGTTTTCTAGCTTCATGTTATCCAGTTCTCTTCCCCATAAGGCCAGATCTAAGTGTATACAAGATAACATGAGATGACATTCCAATTGAATCCCTTTATTTTACCTGACTTTTCTCCTTATTCTTTAGTCATAATTCTAGTTTTGGTAAAGAATATAATTTATTACAAATAACAGATCTTAAATGGAATAATTGGAAATATCCACCCTTTTGCTTTTCTGTCTGTGGATTCTTATTATAGCAGCAGGATCCAAATTAATTTGCAAAATTTCAGTTCATTTTTCAGCGGTCATTTAAAAATGATAGTGAGAATATTCCAAAATAGCTACCACATACTTATTTTAATTTTATTTTATTTATTAAATTTGTGTGCCACCTATCTCATCTAGAAGCTACTTATTGAATAACCATACTCATTGCTTATAGAATACTGATTAACCATTGGAAACAGAAACCACAACGAGAAGAGATATACATATGGACTTAGACTCTAGAACTTACACTCTAGGATTTCTTCACACTGAAATGCTTTGTTGTAGATGCTGGCCATGAATACCTTATTGTGATCATGTACATCTTAGATCCACAATAATATTTAAGCAGAGATGTTTAATGTTTAGTGCATATATGAGGGACCTAGAATGTGCCTGTAAGACCTATCCCTCCTGTAAACATATTCTTTAAAATATTGTGCATTTAGCACAAGGTGTAGGAGAAAGAATGGCAGGTGGAAAGTGGAATGAAAAGAG
The DNA here is from genome assembly GCA_032468115.1 of Grayia smithii. Lineage (NCBI taxonomy): Eukaryota > Metazoa > Chordata > Lepidosauria > Squamata > Grayiidae > Grayia > Grayia smithii. Next base: position 115,061 of record JANHFM010008796.1, read on the forward strand.
GGATCAGCCTTGAATTCCTAGTTACCCACAAGAGAACTAAGTCCAATCCCCTTTGAGTGCTATTGATATTTATCTAAGCAGGTGCTGCCCATTAGTTGAGAAGATTCCTGTGCATAGATTTTTAGCAATAAATCAGTTTAATAGGATTTCTACATGTGGCCCTTGTCTTTTGCGCCTGAGAAAAGGTGCAATGCTTAAACACTTTATTTCATTTCATATATACATAAAACAAATCAGAACAGCTAACAGAATGACTACTGTAGATTCAGAGAGCTCTCAGCCTGACGACATTCAAGGAAGCCTTCAAGAGCTGATTATTCTCATATGCCTTGGGGTGGGGTGGGGGGAAGGAAGATCCTTATTATGGTTGTTTTGAGTTAATTGTTCTATGTTTTGATGTGGGTTCTCCAGATTGGTATTTCATTCATTCCTGTTGGATTTTCCTCAATGTATTTTGTTTTTGTTGCGAACTGACTCAAGTCACTATGAAGTCAGGCGATAGAAGAAAGAAAGAAAGAAAGAAAGAAAGAAAGATAGATAAATAAATAGATACATAGATAGATAAATAGATAAATAAATACTATCTAAAACAGAATTAATAAAAATTAAGAACACAAAATTTCTTTCTTCTGTTCCCAAGTTTCATGCAGCAGCATGAGATCTTTAAGATATTTTGAAATATGCTAAATCTGAGATATAAAAAAACTGCAAGCAATGAATTAGAAATTGTCCTGTGCATGCAACAAATTACGGTATTTTCCTTCATATCGATTGGAAGAAGCCCACAGGTAAAGAGCAGTGGTAGGTTGCTCCCGGTTCTGTCCAGTTCACATGATCCGGTAGCGGTGAGGTTGTGACATCACCGAACCGGTTCTCCACGTCCCGGAGCCGGGCCCACCCACACGCCCAAACTTACTTTTTTCCGGTAAAACCCCCAAAAATAGCGCTCTGAACATGCACAGAGCGCTTGTTTCAAGGTTTTTCCTAAAAAAAATTAGTGTGCATGCACGGTAGCACACTTTAGGCAGAGCGTGAATGCAGGGAGAGAACCGGTAGTAAAGGTAAGTAGAACCCACTCCTGGTCGAGAGGAACAAGTCTTTCAAACAACACACAAACAATCAGAAATGAGTTTTTCACTCAAACCAGATTCCTAAAATGTTGATAAAGAAAAAAATACAATGCGGTGCTGATGTTACCTAGCTGGTTAATGAAAAGTCTTCAAGCAAACAAGGGAGCTCAGAGAACATCAAGAACTCTACACTTCAACCCTGAGCTACATATATTTGCTTCTATGAGAACAAAGAGGCTCGAAAGCATCTCTCTCCTTTCCTTTGCTGGACACTCTAGAAATCCAATACCAAATGAACGTGAGCGATAAGATATTCATAATGTTTCTTCAAACATCATGTAGTTAAATTATGACATTTGCTTGCTGGAGAGATGATCTTGGCTATACATTTATACATGATATTTGACAAATGAGTGGAATATAGGACTATCAGTAGCATCAAGTCAATAATACTCCAAAAGTATTTTCTACTCATGTTTTTCCTACCAAATATTAGTAGGGGAGTGGAAAACAGAAATAGAAAGCAAAAAAAACCCCTCTTTGTTCCTTTCTCTGTTTCTGCTTTAGGCTCTCTACTTTAGCCTGCTTCTTTCTGCTGCAGTACTTCAATCCTTTTTCTTTTCCTTTCCAAGAAAAGAAAATGTTTTAAAAATGCATATTTACTATTGTAGCCTGAAACTCCAACTATTTCTTCCTTCTCTCACACACAGTCTTTCCTCTGCTAAATATAGATGACAGTAAATTAATGGGAACGTTCAAACCAGGGTTACTTTGATTCCCTACAACCTAAAATAATCAATTGCTAGAAAGCAACACTCTTTTTTTAAAAAAAACCAAAAACCTGTTTTGTGACACTTTGGGGCTTTTCAAAGGCACCTGGTTATCACTAATGGAAGCAATATGTTAGATCAAAGCTATCAAACCCTCAGCCCTTGGGCCTGATGCATCATGCACTGGCCACACCCATGCCCAGTTTAGTGAAGGAGGAAAAAGTCGCGATACATCATGTGACACCACCATGATGACACACGTTTGACATCCCTGTGTTAGATAGACTTTGATATGGTCTAGCATAGCTCAACTTAACCTTTTACCTTACACAATATGGTAACTTCTTTCATGAATAAATTGTTCATCTTTCTTTGTTTAAGTGTATGATTTTTTATGAGACAGACTTATTGTAATTAATATTAATGCATTTATTATAGCTGAGTGATGAAATACACATTTTCATGCAAAATATTTCAACCCATGGGTGGATTCCCAAGAAGCTGCTCCCAATCCATGTTGATTTTACTAATTTATGTGGACCAATAGATTGATTTACACGTAGTCTTCAACTTTCAGCAGTTCATTTAGTGACAATTCAAAGTTACAATGGTTTTGAAAAATGTGACTTATGACCATTTTTCACGGTTACGACCTTTTCAGCATCCCCATGATCATGTGATAAAAATTCAGATGCTTGGCTACTGGTTCATATTTATGACCGTTGTTGTGTCCCTAGATCATGTGATTATCTTTGTGACCTTTTGATAAGCAAAAATCAGTGGTGAAGCATTAATGACTGGGTTATTAACTTATCAACTGTAGTGATTCACTTAACAACTGTGGCAACAAAGGTAGTAAAATGGGGCAAAACTCATTTAACAAATGTCTCACTTATCAACAGAAATTTGGGGCTCAGTTGTGGTCATAAGTTAAGAACAACCTGTACTGGTCAAGCTGCCTTAAGCTCCAGAAGGAAAGACAGGAATGCAAATTGATAAATCAGTCAAATGAACAATTGTAGTTTTGTTTTGTGACTTTTTTAAGCACACAAAAATTCAGTAGTATCTTGGACGACTTAAGCCATTTTTTAAAATATGGAACAAGTGCCTCAGGTTGTAAAGATGCTTAGAAAAGCAGAAGAAGATGTAATAGCAAAGTTGTACTATACATAAATTGCTTAGTTCAATCTACATTGCTCAGTCCATGATAAAGCATTACAATATCGATCCTATATATGGATACAAGAAATAGAAAATTAAACTGCCTCATGGCAGCTAAAGTATGATAAGAAAACTCATATCACAAGAGATAAGATATTGTAGCTTCTAACAGTAGCAGGTAGATAAAAGAGAAGAGCATGGAACTCAGAACCAATCCCAATGGAATTCCAGATGACATTGTAACAGATGACTCCAGATGACAATATAAGAGGAGGAATGGAAAGAAATTATATTAACAAACTGTTGTCAATGGTTATAATAAGATTTGAACTGTTGAATAACAGAAGCTGAAAGACTATCGTATTTTTCAAAATGATTTAGAAAGATCTTGTGATTGAATGTATCAAAAGTTACAATTATGTCAGGAAGTATTACAAAGGATGGATTTCTAACATCAGATACAATAAGTATGTTATTACAAATTCTGATGAGTGGGCTTTCAAAAACTGATCTGAAAATATTTGAAATGAAATAGGAAGTAACTCTCAACATTCTTCCTAGTTATGTTTCATAGCAGGTGATTAAAGATTCAAATCTGCTTTTGGGTGTGTTTTCTTGTGTGAAAATATCTGAGAGATGAGTTTTGATTTTTTTTAAAAATGTGCTCAGTAGAAATCTCATTGGTAGTACTATTACACTTCCAATAAATGATGTCATTGAATAAAAAGCTATGGTAAAAATGGAAAAGTCAATACATTGCCTTTTTTCCTGTAGTGTTACCTGCTTATAGATCAGAAGTTAAAGCTGATTTAGATTTAGTTAAATCCAGCTTTCTTTGTGTTATTTTACAGATAAAGGAAAGGTTGAATGTCTGTAGACCATTACAAAGGAAGGAAGCTATTATGATATTTAATTATTGTGTCATATGATGTGGTTGTAAATTTCAGTAAGTCTAAATGTCTGTATTTCAGATTTGCAATCTTAATTATTTTATGTTTTTTTAAAAAAGCTGTTTTAGGCAACTTTTTTTTTACACATTATTATATATTTTGAGAGGAAAATCTTTTCTTTTGACAAGATTTAGGCATGGAATGAAGAGAAAAAAGGGAAGATAGGAATTATGAGATTCAATAGTTTGGAGTTGGACAAATTTTCACTCAAGGCAAAGAAGGAATTACACTGAGTGAAGCTTTGGAAGTAGTAAAACCAAAGTCAGAGAGCTGAGAAGTCTAGGAAAGATGGACGTATCTGCTGAGCTGAAATGTATATTTAGAAAGATGAAAACTTTGAATAAAATAAAATGTTGGACTAAATTGAATTTCAATCTTGAAACAGTCCTCATTTTTATCCTTTACAGAGGATACTTTTCTGTTACCACTGAGTGGAGAAGGCAATACTTCCTTCAAATCTGTATTCTACATTCTCCAATTGTCCCTTGTTTTGGCCTATCTTATGAAATGTCAATTTCTCCTAGAATTAATGACTTCAAGCTTTTAAAAATAATCTGTAACTATCATCCTTACCAGCAACATTTAGCTAATTTTATTTTAGTATTTCCTGATAGCTTTCCTCTGACCTACTTCCAGTCTATGAGATACTCTCTTATTTCCAAGGTGAATCTTTACACATCAAAGTCAGAGATGGAACATAGGTCCCATATTTCTAACAAAGGGAACCAAAGGGTCATCTCTTGACCACAGGGCTATAATCTGAAATCTCTGTCAGCTTCACATTCTAACCGTGTCTTTATGGATCAGTGATAATCATATCAATAATAGAACTAGACACAGCTTCAAAGTGAAGGGTTCTGCACCAGGGGCCTGTGGATTCATTTAGTTCCTATTACAAATAAAGGTGAATATACATATCCCAGGATAATGTTGTAGGATCCAATTTGGATTAGTCACTGGGACCAGAGGTTTTATCTTCTGAGCTTTTGGACTCATGCTAGTGTCCATTTTCAGGGAACTTGTCCCTAGCAGAATGTGTGCTTTGACCTGTTCTGTGTGTGGCATTTATATGGTGCCTATTGTATGTGGCTTTTTAGATGTTGATTGAGGTGTTGATGGCAGGCTGTTAAGTTGTTGCTTGCTTGTGCTGGCAAGTCCTTGCCTCCTAAGTACCTAATAAGTTGGTGGTAAATCACCATTCCTGTTGACTGTCGAGGAGCCTGTTTCCCAGGCTTCAATCACTTCCCTGGCTGTTTTTGTGCCTGCTCATCCAACAATCATAGTAGCTGCAAAATTGAATGTATGTCTTTGTTTATTTCAGTGTGAATTTGGGTCTCCTCGTCTGACCGCTTGCTTGTGTCCTTGCAATCTGGTGATTAGCTTCCTCCCTGTCTGTCCTACATAGTCACAGGGGCAATCCATGCAGGGGATGCTGTAGATTACATTGGAAGTATTTCCTACCTCCAAGCAATCTTTACAATGCATAAATTATATGCATGGTAGCTTCTGGGTGGTGTGCGGTGCCCACTCGCAGATCTCGGAAGCTGGTTCCTATTGTATAAGCCCTGCAAAAGCAAACAGATTTTACCAGGGCTAGTTTGAACTTAGTAATGCATTACAGCATATTTCAGTGCAAAAGTGCACAGTTGCCCCTTTTGATCATTCACTTATACTTAAATGACCCCAGAGATCTTCACTGGAGTCACTACCACTTATATTTACAATGCCTGCTGGCCTGTCTGCTGAGGTGGTCACCTCTCACCGCCTTTGTGCAGGAGTGGGTTTTCAATGAGCCCTAACAAGTGCATGAGGATGCACAGCATGTGCAGTCTGTCACTTACCTGGTATGGAGGCAAAAGTGAAACAGTTAAAAAAAGGAGGATTTATTTCCTCATGAAGCTTACCCTTGGGACTCCAGGAGAACTGTAGCCAACTCAGTCATGAGCAGCCAACCAAGAGGAACACAGTGCTGGGTCTACAGGGAGATACAATAAGGACTCTGGCTCACAGCTGCTTGGCTTCTCCATCCCCCATTTACAGGCATCCAGAGGCGGAATAAAACAGCCTTTGCAAAACACTTCCGAGAAGATCCACATTATTTAAACAAGCCACTGCAGCAAACAAGAGCACCTGAAAGGGAAACGTTGCTAAGTAGATGGATTTTATATCCAGGTTTTAGAAAAGGTTACTTAGAAAATCATCCAGACCTAATGGAAATTTGAAATCTGAAAATGAAACCACAACTGATTGTGGTACTATTACACATGGCTAAGACTTGCCTGGAACCTGGAAGGTGCAACTGTGGGACTCTTGTCAGGTAGTGGCTGCATGTAGCTGAATTTGTCTGAACTTAGAAGCTCGCCAGCATCAGACCCAGTTAGTATTTAGATGGAAATCTACCAGTGAATGGCTGAAGTTGTAGGTTAGACTAGAAAGTTCAAACCAATCCTAAAAGTAAATAGTGACAAACCCATTCTTAATAGGTGAGCTTAAGAAAGCAAGGACATAATGTCATGGCACCATACTGTTTCAGAGAGAATTTGGAAGAACAAAGCAACATTGCAGTGTATATAACTTGGTGTTCCAGGACAGGTAGAATGCCCTGAGAATTTGAAGGTGAATTGAACATAAAATATTCCTTAAATAAGGAACTGGTCTGTTCTTGCAGCATAAAAACTAGGAAAATAATACGAATCACAGGTAGCATATATTAAGTAGATATGCTTTACCTACCTTACTATCAGTCAACCAGTATTTTTTTCCTCCTCCAATAATCTATTGGCCTATGAATTTTTGTTTCATTCATTTTTTTGTCACCCATATTTTGGAGGAGATATTTGCTACTGTTATAGCACAATACTGTATAACTCCACAGTAGAAATATCAGTAGTTGTGGCCCCCAATAATTTATGGAGAAAGTAGCCAAGACACTAGAAAATCCCTGCTAGAATTCCTGGTATTCACACTGGGGCTTTAGAGAGGCAATATAGTACCAGTACTGCTATTCTTTCTGTTGTCCTGTGACACTGGAGTAAAACATTGATAGCACAATTTAGCAGAAAGATCTTCTTGCTTCTACTATGCACTCTTTTTAATTCTGAAATGTAGTTATAACAATGAAATCTTTTGGGCAGAAAATCCCTCTGGTAATATTGGAGCCTTGTTTCTCAAAGAGGAAAAGGACAGGAACAGCAATTGTAATGGAATTCTGATGTTTGGATTGCCTATTTCCAATTTTATGCCCTAGTACCCTGGTTATTGCATTTGAAAGCTGTGCATTAGGAGACCATACACTACTTGTTCCGTACCTATAACAGCTTTCCCCAATCCAGTTTCCTCCAAATATTTTAGGCTACCTTTCCCATAATTTCATTTTTTGATAACAATTGTATTAAACATTACAAATAAAAAGATAAAATAATATCTAATACCAACTAGGAAAAATTAAAGGATAAAAAGAAGAAAATAGAAAGCACAGAAAATAATAAAAAGGAATAAAAATTGAAAGAATATAGTAAAGAAATGTGTAAAGAAATGACTTGCCCCTTCATCACAAATATAAACAATTGTATAAATTAAAATACAACAAATTATTTCTATTTCTCTCTTTTCTATAAACAAATCCTAAAACCATCATAATTAGTCCCAATTGCAAAAGTCCGTTAAGGGTGCCAGAGATAATAATATATCTATTTTAACATTGATCAAATAAATCAACTTTAAAACCATTTTTTATTTTTAGTAATCTTGATCTCTAATCCCTTCAAATAATGTTCTAGAACTTGATTTCATTTTCATTTTTCCTTCTCACAAAATTATTTGAAGCTTTAACAAGTCTCTTTTGTAAATCTAACATTGGAACTTTATCCAAGTCATTCTTTAGGTTTGTTATTTGAATATCCCTTTTAATTATTAAGGAGTAAATTTCATTTCTATATCCATTATAACTTTTCCCCCCCGTATCAGTCTTGTTGCCTGTTATTTTTAAATCTACTTTCAGATGAATCTCAGTTTTGTCCAGTAAATTTTGTTCCTCTTCCCTAACATTTTTAAAAACAGTCAATTTATAATGGCAGACAAACTTAAAATTAACTTCTATGTCCATTATTCACAAATATTTTCAATACATCGAATGTTACAGTATTTTGCTCCATTCTGTATTAGTAAGTCAAATGTAAATGTTATTCTCCTTTAATAGAAAATTTTAGTTCCCTCTGGTTCCTTGTAGTGTCCAGTCTTCAAAATCTTATACCATCCCATTTGGGGATAGGTGGGTATAAAAATGAAAACAACAGCATTTTCCCATGAGAAGTATTCTTTAATTCCAAAATCTTATTTAAAATCTATCTGGACTTTTAGTCCATTTGTAACTTTCCAAAATCAATCCCCCCTTTTGCCATTTATTAATTATTATTTTAAGTCCTTAAACTTCTATTTAAAATTTATTTTGATAATGACTGAGGGAAATCTGTTATTCCAAAGGTTCCTAATAACAAGAAAGCAATTAATAGCCAATTTTCAAAAATAATTAGTAAAGGAAATATCTAAACTCTCTGTCCATAAAGGTACAGATAATGATTTAAGTGTAGTTGGCATTCCCTCATCTCCCAGAGCTCTAAACCCACCATAGACCATTGTGTTACAATCTCTTCCTGAGGAGGATCTATCTGAACACCTGTGGGTGATCCCAAGCCCTTTTGCTTGTCTGGAGTAGAATCCCAAATTGATGGTCCACTCACTGATTCTTCATTCCGCCACAGTTGTTAGCTCTACTCAGTAGAGCTATCTTCAGTTTGCCATTTCTTCCCTGGAAGTTTCCATTTCTCATAATTCCTGAACAATGTGTGATCTAGAAAAAGTTTTTTTTAATGAAAATATTTCCACCTACATTTACATCTGCAGTCAAATTGATATTTATCATCACGTTGGAAAAATTCTGCTTTCCCCATAGGTGGATGTTATATTACTCAGTTAGGACCTGAAACAGATTGCTGTCTGGAAAAATTACTTTGAGGTGACAAAAATTGTGATTATTATAGAAGGATATTTGCTAAGTATAAGTGATGTATAATACGAGAGCAAAGGGGGTATTGGAAAATCAAGGGGATGCTTGCTCACTTCCTCTTGGAGTGATTCCTGGCTTGGATCCAAAAATCCAACTGGATGAATGGTAGGTACTTCCACCACACTGGAGGATTGCTAAGTACTTCCACATGCCTTCTAAACTCCCTTGGTGCCCTGAAAACTGGCACCAAAAAATTACAGATGTTCCAGATTAGCTTTGTCAACATTCTAATTGGGAATTTTGGGTATTGTAGTCTCAACACATATGGAAGGAACCAGCTTGAGGAAGGCTGTTTAGGAAGAAAATTGCAAGCAAGGGAAAATCATACAAGCAGAAAGACTGGTCTTCCAGACCCAGATGTTTTGTCCTTCAGGCTTCCTCCTTGCTCTCCCCTTCCAGACAATTTCAACATTCCCAGCTGGATTTCTTTGTTGACCCACATGATGTAAAATTACACATACTTGAATTAATGAGCAAGAAACAAACTTTGTGTTCACTTTGCCTGCAGAGATTTGTAAAAGCATTAAAATTACACTACAGATACCAATTTCCATGCTGTTTGCTATTTTATTTTTGTTTTTACATTAGAAAGCTATCCTAAAATGTTATAAATGTAGATGGCAGAAAAGAATAATGTTAAAGTAATAATTAAAGTTACTGCTAATAAATAATTATTGCTTAATAATAATTAATTACATATTTAAAAATATGTATGCTTCACACATCTCCAACTAATCTTTACACTTGATCTAAATGACCTTGTTTTGCCCCATCTATTGAATGATACTAAAAGCTTTTTAACAGAGTTCCTGCAGCTTGTATATTGTTACAATTTTATATTCTCTATATTCTTTTTCCACACTTCACTATGATTTAGATTTTGCATTTTTGAAAAAGGAGGTTCAGGTCCCATCTGTTTAACGTGGCACTTTCTTAATTGTATGAGTTATACATTTTATTGTATTGTGAAAGCTTGAAATCCATTGGATAAAGGATACAAGACAAGTGTACTGTGATTGATTGATTGATTGATTGATTGATTGATTGATCGATTGATGGGTCTTTGTCATTCTCAGGAATGAAAGCAACAAGCAGGAGGGAATATATGGAGTATCTCTGCTGAAACCCCAGATGATCAAACACTCAGAAATTATGACACACATGAATTAAATCTATTCCTTCTCAATCATAGCATTCTTTTATTCTACCACATTTTCATTAAAATTAGTAATGTGACTCCCTAAACTGGCTTCAAGCTTTTGAACAGGGATGTAGCTATTTAAGCTTATTTGTTCTTTGTTTATTAAAGAGCCAGAAATCTTAAACAGCTAAATCATTAGCTGTAGAAGCAATATAGATTTTATTTTCATCTGTCCAATTTCTAATAATAATTATTTAGATTTTTTTTCTTCCTTACCTACTAAGGCCTATGACACTTGATTGACACACACATTTATATCATTTAAATTCTCTGCTTTTTTCCCCCTCCTGAAACATCAATGATGTCAAGCGTTGCACGGTGGCCTAGTGATGAAGATGTTCACCTTTAATTTGGAAGGTTGAGAGTTCAATCCTAGGCAGTGGCAGATGTTTCTCTCTCAGGGTGAAAAGAGAAAATATCTGCAATGAACTCTGTTTAGGCATCAGGAAGGGCATCTGGCCAAATGCTCAGCTTCTTTTATTTGCCCTGATTCTACCCTGAATTAAGGGATTACAGGATTGTAAAAAGTCATATTAGTTGACTCAAAGAACATTCCAGTGAGCTGAGTTACACCATATTCCAGTTCTGTTTGTCAACTAAAATCATAGGATGATGCAATTCTCAAAAGATACAACTACTTATGTCAGCCAAGTAATGTCAAATATATCTGATTATAGCTCTTGCAACATTGGTATCAAATATGAAAATTCTATATATATTTTGAATAACAATATGTAACAAATAACAACATGAACTATTTATAATATTGGGAGTTGGAAATGATTGTACAACAATAAAATTGAGTCTACAAGGGTGAATATTCAGTTCAATAAGATTGTCTATAAAATCAAGCTGAAGGTCAACATCAAGGGTGTGAAACTCAAGGCTCCTGGGCCAGATCCAGCCTGTGGGGTGCTTAAATCTGGCCTGCGGGCTGGCCTGGAAATAGCAAATGACTGGCAGGCAAAACGGGGTGCACGCAGCCCCCTGTGCCCCAGGGAGACAGCTTCCTGCAGCGCACTGCTAGCCAAAATGGCCATGGCTTAGGACCGGGATACTTGAAGGACCACCTTCTGCCAGCAGCAATATCCCATCGTCCAGTTTGCGCCCACAGGGCGGGTCTCCTTAAGGTGCCGTTGGCCAGTTAATGTTGGCTGGTGGCCTCCAGGGGGAAAGCGTTCTCTGTGGTTGCTCCGTCCCTCTGCAATAGGTTACCCACTGAGCTCCGGACTGCCCCTGATCTCCGCTCCTTTCGCTGGGACCTAAAGACACTATTTTTTCTACATTGTGGCTGAGTTGATGTGGGGTGTTTATTTATTTCATATGCAAATTTCAATTGTGTTTTTAATTTTTTTTTATTGTTTAATGTATGTTTTTGTTTCATGCAAGCCGCCCCGAGTCCCTCGGGAGATGGGTGGCATATAAATGCCATTAAATAAATAAATAAATAAATAAATAAATAA